>CACRXK020001723.1:0-17500 GCA_902702795.2 Paramuricea clavata
ATAGCAAACTGTCCTAATTTATAGAAACAGTATAGTGAAAAGATTATTTTTATATGAGAAATAACTGAGTATTTTTTAGGCTAAGGCATATAGCCATAGCAAACTGTCCTAATTTATAGAAACAGTATAGTGAAAAGATTATTTTTATATGAGAAATAACTGAGTATTTTTTAGGCTAAGGCATATAGCCATAGCAAACTGTCCTAATTTATAGAAACAGTATAGTGAAAAGATTATTTTTATATGAGAAATAACTGAGTATTTTTTAGGCTAAGGCATATAGCCATAGCAAACTGTCCTAATTTATAGAAACAGTATAGTGAAAAGATTATTTTTATATGAGAAATAACTGAGTATTTTTTAGGCTAAGGCATATAGCCATAGCAAACTGTCCTAATTTATAGAAACAGTATAGTGAAAAGATTATTTTTATATGAGAAATAACTGAGTATTTTTTAGGCTAAGGCATATAGCCATAGCAAACTGTCCTAATTTATAGAAACAGTATAGTGAAAAGATTATTTTTATATGAGAAATAACTGAGTATTTTTTAGGCTAAGGCATATAGCCATAGCAAACTGTCCTAATTTATAGAAACAGTATAGTGAAAAGATTATTTTTATATGAGAAATAACTGAGTATTTTTTAGGCTAAGGCATATAGCCATAGCAAACTGTCCTAATTTATAGAAACAGTATAGTGAAAAGATTATTTTTATATGAGAAATAACTGAGTATTTTTTAGGCTAAGGCATATAGCCATAGCAAACTGTCCTAATTTATAGAAACAGTATAGTGAAAAGATTATTTTTATATGAGAAATAACTGAGTATTTTTTAAGCTAAGGCATATAGCAATAGCAAACTGCCCTATATAGAAACAGTAGTGAAAAGATTTGTATCCGAGAAATAACGGAGTATTTTTTTTTTAGGCTAAGGCATGTAACGTTATATAGCAAACTGCCCTATATAGAAACAGTAGTGAAAATATTGTTTTTATATGAAAAATAACCGAGTATTTTTTAAGCTAAGGCATATAGCAATAGCAAACTGCCCTTTATAGAAACAGTAGTGAAGACTATTTTTATATGAAAAATAACAGAGTGATTTTTTAGGCTAAGGCATATAGCCATAGCAAACTGCCCTTGATAGAAACAGCGCTGAAATAACATCACGACTTATTAGATATCCCAAGAGACCTGCAACACTTCCAGCCACCCAAACACGGACAAACAGTACACTCAAAAAGAGGCGCCTTCTTTTTACACGTACTGCTTGTTCATGCTGAATGACTGGACGTCTCACAGAGACCTTGGAAAAATAATAAAGTTGCAATGCCACTGCCTATATGTACGGTCTCTGTATTCTACAGTTCCTTCTTTGAATCTCATAATCAGGCTCCCGCATGTACGCAATCGTACCTATTTTTAGACATACAAAAAGCAGGAGCCTTTCAATTTCAATGAAGTACAATGTATTTTTATTAATTCATAAATCACGAATATAAACTCAAAGTCATGAACATATATAGTTGGCCTCTATATATATATGCTGTGCTTCCTCCAATTTCAAGTAAGCATAATTTATATAAATATTAGTTTAAACTCAAAGTCATGAACATATAGTTTGGCTCTATACATTGCCCTATAATTCTGCCAATTTGAATTATAAACACGAGTATAAACTCAGGACCGTTGTAACATATAGTTTTCGATAATAACTTTCCCTAACTTTACAATTAAGCATAATTCACGTAAATACGACTAGTATAAACACAGAAGTCATGAACATGTATAGTTGGGCTCAAAGCTCGATAATTGATTTCTCTATAAATTTCAATTAACTAGTTCTATAAATACCAGTATAAATTAGGAGCCATATAAATTAGGAGCCATGACTATATAGACTATATAGCTGGCCTCTAGAATTTCTTTCTCCGAAATGTTTAGAAATAAACGAGTATGTCAACTTGAGCCATGAACATATAGTTGGGCTCTATATAGTTGCTGTTTTAATCTCAAAATACATCTGAATGTTGAAATGGTAGCATGTAAACGGAGTTTAACAATATTGAGAAGGCATGCAGGCGAGTGGGACTCTCTTAACTCCTTCAGTCTCAATGTCACATCATGATATACAGATATGAAAACAATAAACATAAATGGCAATAAAAATAAAAAAACTGTGTAGATTAAAATACGTGACTGCCTCCCGCAGTGTGGGGTTATTGGGTTCGCCAGCGACTCACATCCTGATTCATTCAACCTAAAAGTAAAATTAGAAAGAAAAATTTTAACAACAAATAAAATTGATGCATCGTTTATCAAATTTCCATTTTTAAAATGGGAAAGAAGCTTTGTTAGAGAAGGGGCGTCTTTTAGAGAGAGCGTCTGTCAGAGTAATATTTGGAGTAATATCTTTAAAGTTCACAAAGAAAAGAGAAATTTAAATTTTCATTACCTTATAGCATTCGAGCGTTGTTCTCAAAGATTGAGGCACCGATTTCTGGAGTGATGGTATACTGTTTCCTCTGATGCACACGATGTAGCCAGCAGGTCAACCAGAATAGAATGCGCTGTGTTGCTCTTCTAATGACACGAACCGCGACTGGCCATGGTCAATTTCAATCAAACGTTAGTCGTGTTCGCGTTTCTTCTGTCTCTTGTTTGGGCTGAAATCACTAGCGAGTCTTTGGTTTTTAAATTCAGGCAAGAACGCGTTTGCTTGACATGATCCCACGACTCATGAGACTGAGAATTGGACATTTCTTGTTTTCACTAAAACGACAAATTTTAAAACAAATTTAGCTACAAAACACCCCGAAATTTTATCATAACATTTTTCTATTAATTTAAAAGGCAGCGGGCAAAGCAACTTTAGCCTACTTCGACAAGCAGTTTCAAATAGTTTTATACGGCATCGCCGAAACCGATGAACATGGCTTTTATATAAAACAGAAAATTACGTACCTCGAGTATTTAGCTTCACTTGACGTTGAGACTTCAACATTTCTCGTTTAATTTTGCTTTTAACATTCGAGCAAGAGGGCGATTTTCCTTGACTTGGCATAGGCAGCTTGGCCGTTGAGCCGTGACGCCAGCATGGTTAAAAATTCACATTTCTTGCTTCCACTAAAATGACAAATTTTAAAACAAAATTAGCTACAAAACACCCTTAAATACCTCATCAAACATTTCTCTACCAAATAACGTAAAGACGACAAAACCAAGGCTTAATTCAGTGTCTTATAATGGCTGGACGAGACGATTGTGACAGCACGCGGTGCGGCCCAAAGCAAAGATAAGCGACTTGCGTCATTAACTTCGACAAGCTAGTAATTGCAAACCCATTTATACTGGCTGGAATATCACAGTAAAATAGATAGAACATACCATAATTCTGTCTTTGACTTTGATTCTGTGCTTTTAAGCTTCATAATTCGATCTTTAAAGACTTCTTTCAACCACGAGACGCGAGCTTTGACAAACTAAAACTATCTGGTCAAAACCGCCCCTAATTTGAATATAATTTACATGCAAATCCTGACTATCATGTCTGGAATGCTATTGCTGACTTCTGATTGGTGGGTGTTTACAAAAGAATCTCTCTGATTGGTAAAACCTCTCTTGCTTAGATTGGCTTCAATCCCTATGGGAATTTAAATCTACGGTATATTGTAGAGCTACATAATTATTATTCAGAATTTATTATTTTTATGTGCAGTATGCCTATTTATTGCCAAATAAGGCGTTATCTTAGGCCATGCCGGTTGACTAGACGCATAATTATAAATTCAAATAAAAATTGTTTTCGCTTATAAAATAACAGCCTTCAAGAGCCCATGCATGATCTTCAAATAGAATGGCATAAAAAATAATGGTTGTTTTTATTGTCTAACATATTTTTAACGGCATGCTGGATATATTTTCTGACGAATGGTCTCGTCTATTACAGTATTAGGGCCAGAACTTTCGTATATTAATATATATGCCGATTTAAACTACACAATTTTTGCCTTAGTCAATTATCGTAGACAAGTTGTATGCTTGATTTACACAGTACAACTCAAGTTGTAAACAAGTTGCATGCGACGACAACCTTAGGAAAGGTTGTGCAGTTTAAATAAGCCTTATAAAAGCTGCGACGTCGACGTTTCGAGGCTTCGAAACCACGACAATAAGTCACTCAAAAAAACTTGAGTCGTTGGTAATATATACAGTGTTTTTATTGCTTAAAAATTACTTTTACATTGGATTAATAAGGACTGTTAATTCTGCTTAAATATGTTACACCATCTACAATATAAGGAGTGACGTCAGTATCTTCTTCAGCCAGGCGAGGCACACGACCTGACATCAGCTCTTGAAAAGCCTTGAAAAATAACAAGCATAATTTTGTACACTCTGTTGGAGAAACACGATTGTTGGTAATGCTGTTGCTGCTGTTGTTGCTGCTGTTGTTGTTGCTGTTGTTGTTGCTGTTGTTGTTGCTGTTGTTGTTGCTGTTGTTGTTGCTGCTGTTGTTGTTGTTGTTGTTGTTGTTGTTGCTGTTGTTGTTGCTGTTGTTGTTGTTGTTGTTGTTGTTGTTGTTGTTGTTGTTGTTGTTGTTGTTGTTGTTGTTATGGTTGTTGCTGTTGTTGTTATTGTTGTTGTTGTTGTTATGGTTGTTGTTATGGTTGTTGTTGTTGTGGTTGTTGTTGTTGTTGTTGTTGTTGCTGTCGTTGTTGTTATGGCTGTTGTTGTTGCTGCTGCTGCTGTTGCTGTCGTTGTTGTTATGGCTGTTGTTGTTGTTGTTATGGCAGCATACATAACGTTATACTTACATTACACGCAGGCTCAAGCAACTTGTTTCCCCAAATATAAATTCTTGTCAAACTTGAGTTCGTTTTCATTGCCTTGGCCAGCGCGCACAGACCTTGCGTTGCGATATTATTGCTGCACACAACCAGCCTAAAACATCACGAGAAAAATCGCATCATTAATAATTATTGGTCGAGTACAGTAAACAAACTTTAACCAAAAAAATTAATCATGACAAATTCATAATCCACTCATACTTACGTTTGTAAGTTTGTGTTTCCACGAGCAAGCACTGCGCTTAATGCACATGCTCCATCATCTTCAATCCTGTTGTAAGCCAAGTTCAACATTTCTAAGGGGGTGTTTTTCTTCAGAAGTCTGGCGAGGTAGCTGGCACCATCTCGAGTCACGCGGTTACTGGTAAGATAATTTTAGGTAAAGATCAACACTAAATCCGATAAAGGCACATGGACTGTAAACACTATGATATCATATGAACATAATAAACATACCAACTCAGATGTAATTGTTTCAACGTTGTATTATACACCAGGTTTTCAGCTAATCTTTCAGCACCAAAATCTCGTATACCACATTTCGCCAAGTGAATTTCTTCTAATGAACGATTCACCTAGCATGCAGCAAGAAAGGATCACACAATTCGACTAAATATAAGACTAAATTGAAACTCAAGGAGATACTTTTTCAGGGAGCAAACGGTACCTTTAGCATGCCAGCCATGTGTACGACGACAGACTCCTCCTAAAAATGAAAGAATATATACTCGAGGATGTGAATAGAAAGGACATAAGGCGATCTAGCTCAAAATAATGGGAGATAGGTCTCCGGTCAAAATGACCCGCGGTCAACTTGATTGTAGCTCGGTCAAAATGTTTTTTGACCGGTCATTGATACGTTTACACTAACAGGGGGGAGGGGTTAATAGGGGTATACAAATCCGCCGATCCGCCCAAATTTGAAGCAAGATCCGCGATCCGACAATCAGGGTCTTGTCCAAATTTGAATCCGCTAAAAGTTCTACTATGAAGTCACAATCCAGGATCCGAACTAAATTGAAAGCTAATCCACAATCCGAGCCAAAATATTAGATAAATCCACAATCCGCTGTATTAATAAGATCCGCAAATCCGTGTAAAATATTCGCCAGATCCGAAATCCGAACTATTTTTTCTGTGAAATCCGACGATCCGAAAACCTATTCACCCCCCCCCCCCCGTGAACTCCCTAATAGTGAACCAAACTGTTAGAAACTTGTTTCGATACATCATAGTTTCATGTTTTAATTCAAGATGTCAGCACATTGGAAGGCATGAGAATGTGACCGGTTAAAACGAACGGTGAGGCAAAAAAAGTGACCGATCAAGAGGCATTTTTGGCCACAGATTTAGATCGAGGACGCGGACGTCAAAGATGATGTGGAAATGGCGTGTTGTGCCCATGTATGGATATGCCACGCCATTTTGACGCCATGCACTTTCATGTCGTCTTTGACGTCCGCGTCCTCGATCTAAATCTATTGTCCGTTGACCGGCCGTTATTTTGAGTCCTGCAAAGATACAGTAAAGAGGTTCAGATTTAAATTCCACTACTGCTACTGCTACCATTAAGGTAATTAAGGGGCATCAACCAATCATGAAGATGCGTTTGATATATCCAATTAACCAATCAGATGCCTTACCTGTGAGGAGTGAAGTATTGGTCTGCTAATATTAAGAACTTTCAGGGTGTTGTTGTAGTTTAAGACTGTTGCCACTGCCACGCAACTTTCAGTGCCCTGTAACATAAAGCGCGTTTATATAATATTAGCTCGTCAAGAACTTCGCGTGCTAATTCATTGTCATATATGTACGCGTTACCTAGAGGATTCTGGGGTCTTCTGAGAATCCTTGTTCTGGACTTAAGACATTCACGTGAAAAGAGTCAACGCTCTGCCGAAAGTCATGAAAGTCATTCGGTTTCCTCTCACATAGACAATCCAGGAATGTTTATTAACAATGGTTGGGATTAGTGACATTAGTCCCTAACTGACCCTTCCACCGTAGCTGTGCTCTCCGATCAGACATGAGTCATAAGGTTGCTGCCAGAGGCGCCCTTAGAAAGTCTTCAACTCGATCAAATCATAGCTGCATCCTTCGAGTTACATCCTTCGTAATACACGCTTCTGGCAACTACGTCTCCTTGGCTATACAGTCTCGTTTTCGTGATTGAGATGTCAGGCTTTAACATGTCACATTCAGGAAAACGAGGCTCTGTAGCCAAAGTGACACACTTTCCAGAAGGGCGTATTCATGCAGTTTAGCTCCCAGCTACAAGTAGGGATAATCAGCACACGCGCTCTTACTCCGCACTCACTCACTCACCTACTTACCATATCAGTATCAGCCATGTCCAATTCCTGTAGTATCGTGTTCACTTGGAGCGATCCGGCAATAGCCAGTGCACCTTTGTTGCAAATCTTGTTCCCATTCAGTTTTAAAACCAGTAACGTCTCGTTCATCTACAAAAGTAATAAAGTTAAACTCTGAGTGACTACAACAACTCTCTACTAAACGATGCTCAGCCCCAAAGTTTAAATCTTTTTTAAAATATTGTAACTTGCCTGTAGTCCTTTAGCTAGATCTTGTGCTCCTTCTGATGTGATGTCATTATAGGATAAAATTAGCTCTTTTAAAATCAGCGTTTCCTAATTAACCGAAGCATAAAATAACTATAAGAGGTAGCAGTCTTTCACATGTAAAAGCGTGCAGACCTTCAAGCAATTTTGTACCAATGCTGTTTCAACAACTTGTCACCAGGATGTGTTAATTAGCACTGCTTGTTTCCAGCTTGTTATGACAAGTTGTCAACAATTTGTTACAAGGTTGTTGATCCAACATACACGTTACAAGTTTTTATAACAACTGGTATTTCGTCCTGGAATTCTACGACGAGTTATATATTAATAACAAGTTGCAAGTGAAAAGGTTCCTTGCAGCAACTTGATAAAATAACAGCATATTAAAACTTGTTCACAAACTTGCCACAAGCCTGTTGCAAACAGCCATCTTGCTATTACAAGATGTGAGACTATTATGCGTGTATAAGAGATATCCAGTATATAAATAAGTTGGTGTAGCTTACTATTTATATTACCTGTAGCAATTTGGACAAGGTTTTGGCACCAACATCTGTAATGCTGTTATATCCCAGGTCTAAACCAACCACAAACGTATTGCATTGAAGCGTCCTGTACAGAGTGTCCACATTCTACAATTGGTAGAGAATAGTAAGTCAGAGAAACAACAAATTATGTTCCAGATCAGATAAACAAATTATAAGATGGTGATCAATGTTCATACTAACCTCATCATTAATTTTCCTTCTGTATTTTTCATTTCTTTCATTTCGTTTATTTGCGTGCAACTTTAGCGTGCAAAATTGTGTCTGATCTCTAGAATTATGTGTGAAAAAATTAAACCATCTAGCTAAATCATATGTAGCTAAATCAAATGTTCTAGCTAAATCATATTGCACAAGGTATCTGCACAGTTCATCTTCACAAATGATTTTGCATGCATAAATTGTCTTGATGCATCTTCTGCAAAAATATCCCATAAATTAGGGTCATCTTGTGCGAGTACAGGCCACGTCTTGATAAATAAGAACTATTTATAAACTCTTGTCGTTTCAAACTTTCACACAAACCACTAATACAGAACACTAACAGCAAAATATACAGTACAAAGCGCAAAAACATTGACTTACATTATCTGATCGTCAATAGCGTGGTTTAAAACCGCCAAAATTTCCCCCGCTGGCTCTCGTTTCGTTTCTGCACAAACGCGAAAATATATTTCCTTAGTTGTGGTACCGTCTCCCATCCTCGTTTTATCAAAAATTTTCCATTTGAATAAAAAATTTCAACAAAATTCTATCGAATACACAAAACAACACTCCTAACAGGCCGCCATGTTGTTTGAATTTAATTAGTTCTGTTGCCATGTCAACAACAACTAATGACGTCAATCGAATCTAGAAAATGAGCCCACGAGAATTTCCGAAATTCGAGTACACAAAACAAAATTAGCTGGAATTTTTAACAATAAATTTGTCAATACAGCAGTAGGAACCCACTCTCCTCCGCAGAGTCTGAATTATATAGGATTTGTATGGATAGTGAAGGATATTTAGTGATGCGCGACGGGGGGGTGAGATCGATGGTTGAATATTACGCAATTTTACAAAAAAATTCGTAAGGCTCTGCGGAGGAGAGTGGTAGGAACCTAAATATGACAAAAAAGGTGTTAAACTTTACCCGAGTAAACTTTTATGTAAGAATTCTGTACGGAAGCACAGTCATTCATCGTTTTATTTCATTTCCGACCGACGGCGTACGGTTCCGAAGAGCGGTCGGCAGGAAATGTGCAAAAATACACTGATCTATGTAGTTAAAAATGGATGCACCTTGCACCAGCACTGTAGACACTGTACTGTAGCACAGAATACTACACAGAAGGGCATGTACTAAAAGGCGAAACGTCGAAACGAAACGACCGAAACGAAACGGCCGAAACGACCGAAACGAAACGACCGAAACGAAACAACCGAAACGAAACGACCGAAACGAAACAACCGAAACGAAACGGCCGAAACGAAACGGCCGAAAATATAAAACACAGGAAAATTGAAAAATGCGGATACGGACGGACGGACGGACGGAGGGGACAGGCGGATGTACGGGGGAGACAGGCGGATGGACGGGGGAAGAGGCGGATGGACGGGTGGGGGACAGGTGGATGGACGGGGGAAGAGGCGGATGGACGGGGGGGACAGGCGGGTCGACGGGGGGGGGACGGCTTCATTTGACACGAAACTGATATTTAAAATCAAATCCGCGTTTTGTTGAAAGGGATATATTAGGATATATTATAAAAGACTATTATTAATCGTAATAAATTGTCCGCGAAAAGTTGATAAAATACACGTGGAAATGCGGGGTTTTTCAAACCTTCGTAACGCTTGATCGGATAAAACGCGGATATGCTGCAACTTTCATGCTTAATTTTCTCAGTCATCTGGGTATGTAGTAATCTAATTTTATGCAATGTAATGTGTTATATTTTCAAGGGCTTTTCAATGCAGTTATCGGTTTAAACTATACCTAAAATTCCCGTTAAGATATGACAATTGCCTTACGGCCTACTTTTACGCAAGCGAAAATTAGCTACAATTGCCACTTTCATGCTTAATTTTCTCTGTTATCCGGGCATGTAGTAATGTAATTTTATGCCAATGTAATGTGCTGATGAAATTTGCAGTTGTAATTTGCGTTTGCGTAAAAGTAGTCCGTACGGCAATTGTCATATCTTAACGGGAATTTGAGTTATATTTAAACCAATAACTGCATCGAAAAGCCCTTGAAAAATAGCACCTTACATTGGCATAAAATATACATTACTACATGCCCAGATAATATAACAGAGAAAATTAAGCATGAAATTTGCAGTTGTAATTTTCGTTTGCGTAAAAGTAGGCCGTACGGCAATGGACCATTTGCATTATACACTAAATTTTGATCTAGACAAAACTTTCATCACAGCTCGAAAGAGCATCACAAAATTAGTAATATTCCAAAGTTTCGTTGCGAAATGTTGTAAAGTGTGGATAATATAACCTTGCAAAGTTTGCCGTTTTTCAGTCATTTTGTATTACGCACGGGAAATTGACAGCCCAATCGGGTGTTGGGGCATCAATTTCCCGTTTGTAATACAAAATGACCAGCCTCGTACCCAGGCGCAAATAACGTACTAAAAAACAGCAACACTACAGTTTTTTTATAAAAACACTGTAGTGTTGCTAATTTTTAGTACGTTATTTGCGCCTGGGTACGAGGCTGCAAAATGACTGAAAATTGCAAATTTCGCAAGGCTATATTATCCGCATTTTACAACATTTCGCAACGAAACTTTGGAATATCACTAATTTTGTGATGCTCTTTCGAGCTGTGATGAAAGTTTTGTCTAGATCAAAATTTAGTGTATAATGCAAATGGTCCATTGCCGTACGGCCTACTTTTACGCAAACGAAAATTACAACTGCAAATTTCATGCTTAATTTTCTCTGTTATATTATTTGGGCATGTAGTAATGTATATTCTATGCCAATGTAAGGTGCTATTTTTCAAGGGCTTTTCGATGCAGTTATTGGTTTAAATATAATTCAAATTCCCGTTAAGATATGACAATTGCCGTACGGACTACTTTTACGCAAACGCAAATTACAACTGCAAATTTCATCAGCACATTACATTGGCATAAAATTACATTACTACATGCCCGGATAACAGAGAAAATTAAGCATGAAAGTGGCAATTGTAGCTAATTTTCGCTTGCGTAAAAGTAGGCCGTAAGGCAATTGTCATATCTTAACGGGAATTTTAGGTATAGTTTAAACCGATAACTGCATTGAAAAGCCCTTGAAAATATAACACATTACATTGCATAAAATTAGATTACTACATACCCAGATGACTGAGAAAATTAAGCATGAAAGTTGCAGCATATCCGCGTTTTATCCGATCAAGCGTTACGAAGGTTCGAAAACCCCCGCATTTCCACATGTATTTTATCAACTTTTCGCGGACAATTTATTACGATTAATAATAGTCTTTTATAATATATCCTAATATATCCCTTTCAACAAAACGCGGATTTGATTTTAAAATTGAGTTTCGTGTCAAATGAAATCCGCCTGTTCCCCCGTCCATCCGCCTGTCCCCCCTCCTCCATCCCCCTCTTCCCTCGTCCATCCACCTGTCCTCCCCCGTCCATCCACCTGTCCCCCCCGTCTATCCGCCTCTTCCCCCGTCCATCCGCCTGTCCCCCCCGTCCGTCCGTCCGTATCCGCATTTTTCAATTTTCCTGTAATTTACATTTTCGGTCGTTTTGTTTCGGTCGTTTCGGTCGTTTCGTTTCGGTCGTTTCGTTTCGGTCGTTTCGTTTCGGTTGTTTCGTTTCGGTCGTTTCGTTTCGGTGGTTTCGATAGTTTCGGCCGTTTCGTTTCGGTCGTTTCGTTTCGACGTTTCGCCTTTTAGTACATGCCACACAGAAGTCCATCTCCATTGTTTTTAGCGTAAGCTCTATTCGTCATGATTCGTCACTCAGCAAGTACCGTAAACAGAAGCAATCGCCCCCTGGACATACGCCATTTTTAGTATTTCCAGGAGGGGGACTGCTTCTGTTTACGGTACTTGCTGAGTGACGAATCATGACGAATAGAGCTTACGCTAAAAACAATGGAGATGGACTTCTGTGTAGTATTCTGACTGTAGTGTGCTTTTTATCACTTTTTCCAAATAAATTGTATTGAAACGATTCTACAATATTTTAACAATGATAAATTGTAAAAATCACATTGTATCTAAATATTTCTCGACTATTCACACAAAGCATCTTTGTTTACTGAGCGTGTTTACAAACACAATACAAATGAAATCTGATCGATCTGGTTGTTTAGCCGTCGCTATGGTAACCATGCAATGATATCAAATTCATAATTCTAGTCTGGGTTAGTTTGTGGGTCATTTTTTAGCTTTTAACACCTTTCTTTCCCCCTAAATCTCATTTCCCTACGTATTTCGGACCGTGGATAAGCTACCTACAGGAATTATTACAGTAAAAAGGTACGTACCGAATCGTTTTTGTTTTTTACCCATTTATATCCGATGTAAAATAATTGGAATCGCAAAATGGTCATTCAATAGTTGTCCAACAAATGGCGATTTAATCTTATTTAACACGCTGTTCGCCTTTAAAGATGTTCTGGTTTATGTTTTATATATTTAAACGGTTGTTCAAAAATGCTAATATGCTATTGAGCGAAAACGCAAAAGGACAACGCGCCTAATTTATAAATTGGCTGCACTTTTGAATAGAATCCAAACAAAAATGTTATAATTTCTCGATTGCTGTGTTATTTCAATCATTGCGTTAATGACGCGCATAGTTTTAGTAGATTTCGCTTTTTGAAAAGCACATATTAAGCGTAGATACAGAAAATAGTTAATAGTTACGATTATTAAATCAAGATTAGAATGAATTCATTGATAGTATCGCGCCAAATTTTTGGCAAGAAGATAGCATATTTTGAGTGCAATGTATTAAATTCCTTGGTTTAATTAAGGAAGTTAATGGCGTTAAAAGATTAAAATAGCTTTGACATGTAAACACCGGTAAGCCAAGGACTGGTCTGTATGTGCCAAAGCAAAAATCGTTCGTTAGCCAAGAGATTTTGTTTTTGAAAGAATCTGCAAGACAATTGATTGTACATGATGGTATTGAGGGCAGTGGTACATACCTATCTATGGTACATACAGTATACAATGTGCGAGGTGGTTGATCAAGGTTACAGGTTATATTCCTGGAATTTATATTGCTTGAGTAGGTTGTTTGTCCATCAATAAGGCCTGTTAGCCTGTTAGGGTAGATTCCGACACACGACATTGCCTTGAAATGGCAACATATAGAAAATGAAATACCGACAATGGACACAATCTCTGTCTAAATTGTGACAGCCACATGGTAATAAAGGATGAAAACAATGATGAAATTTGAAAAGCGACATATAGCAATGTTTTCAAACGGCGACATTAACTTGAATTAAGGAGTTAAAGTTAAACATCAAATGCTAGCTACTTTCTCTCCTAGCTCCCATGGTTCTTGTTTGATCATAAATATTTTGTGTTGTTTTTAAGGCATGGATACAACAGAAAGATCAAAAGAAGGTAAATGTACACATAAAAAACTACACAGGGATGTTGGAACAATGTGAGGGCAAGGGGGGGAAATTTTCATAGAAGGGCACTTTTCCATGGGTTAATCATAAATTTTGTGTCATTTAACACCCCCCCCCCGACAACATTTTTTTCTGAAATATAGTAAAAAATTTTGAAACCACCAAATTAGCTAGTAAAACTGACAGGTACAAGAAATGTTTGATTGGCAATTTTGGGCACATGCGGTGAACATTTTAAAACATAACAAATATTTCCCGAAAATAAAAAACGGCACCTTTGTCCCTCTTTACTAGGTTTGGAAACCTCCCCACTGAAGTTTACTATATTGTCAATGATTTTAGGTCAAATTCAATTACAAATAGAATATGGTTCACAACATGGTCAAGTGCAAGTTAATGTGATGGAAGTCAACAGTCTAATTTTACCAGCAGGTACTGACAGGCAGACCGTGGGTTGGGTCCTAAACATGGGTGTTCAATGTGGTAGTATTCCACAATGGTAGTATGGTTTAGTAGATGAATGTAGCCCTTCAAGAAATTGCATTCAAATTGGACACTATTTTAATTTTCAAAGCAGCAGCAGCAGCAGCAACCAGCAGCAGCATACACCATTATTTTAATATTCCTATGGCTGCTTTCTGTTAGAATTACTCGACAAGCTTCGCAGTTTTCCCCGACTGTACGAGGGAAGAAAAACAAGCTGCGAACAAGCTACCGTCTGGTGTCGCAGTTGTAAGATCTGATAAGGAATAACGAACAAAAATGATGGCTTTTTGAGAAGAACTCGATTGAGGTCGGCAAAAAATGCCAACATGGGACATTGGCTATTCACCGATTAGTGATTTTTTCAAGCGTTGAAAATTTCGTAAATTCATAAAAGTTAGTGCGAATATGGATCCCCCAATTAACAAAAGGCACTTGAATTTTTATATACGAGGGTTTAAAATCTGGGTCATACCAATCAACAGCCAATATTTTGCGTTATTGCTATAATATACTCATTCAACTTTCAATTGTTTTAGTCAAACGTCTTGGTATCTCGCATGTTTATGTGAAAAGTCATTTGCTGAACGAGAAGACAAAAGAATTGATGAAAACAAAAAGTGCCGTGAAAGGTTTCTTCCTATCAGACGCGTCCAAGGATACGAAACGAAAAACGGAGGAGGTGAAACTGACGCTCTCCTGTCATGATACGTCGTCTGGCAGTTTTGAAAGTAAAGGCGACGATAAGTCTCGGAAAAATAAGATTAGGAAAGCATTACAGAAACAGCGAGAGAGGTTTAGATTGAGAAGGAATTCCGATAAAGGTGTGTATTCTTTCTTCAATAATAGTGAGTGTCCTTATACTGGATTTGTAGGGAGAATAGTTTAAAAATATGGAGCTATATCCAGTATAAATATAAAAGGTTTGCCCACCTTCAGTATTGCAAAATGCAAACACATCTTGTTGAGAAGCTGTTGGAACAGCATTGTCACAACTTGTTAACAAGCTTGCTACAAACCTATTGCAAACACATCTTGTTGAGAAGTTGTTGGAACAGCATTGTAACAACTTCTTAACAAGCTTGCTACAAGCCTGTTGAGGAGTCATCTTGTTGAGAAGTTGTTGGAACAGCATTGTAACAACTTGTTTGCTACAAGCCTGTTGAGGAGACATCTTGTTGACAAGTTGTTGGAACAGCATTGTCACAACTATGAAATGCCAAAACTGAGTTTCAAATGCCAGAACTACCTTTTGAAAAGCTAGAACTCCGTTTTCAAATGCCAGTCGCCAGAACTCCCTTTTCAAATGCTAAAACTCAGTTTTCAAAAGCGAGAACTCCCTTTTTAAATGCCAAAACTGAGTTTTCAAAAGCCAGAACTCCGTTTTCAAATGCCATAACACCGTTTTCAAATGCCATATAAACTCCGTTTTCAAATACCAGAACTCCGTTTTCAAATACCAGAACTCGGCCGTTTTCAAATACCAGAACTCCGTTTTCAAATACCAGAACTCCGTTTTCAAATACCAGAACTCCGTTTTCAAATGCCAGAACTCCGTTTTCAAAAGCCAATTAGCGCATTTGACAATATGAAACATAACTAAAAAAAAATTCTTCGGTGCCTGGTCCCCTGTCGCAATTTGCAAGCTTCAAGCGAAGCGAGCAAGTTTGGACCACGTAGGCAAGGGCTAACTGAAAAATTTTTTTGGCTACCGGAAAAAAAAAAATATACAGGTTGGGAAACCTTGCTAGGGAACAATGCAACTGGTCGACTCTGGTGCTAATTCTTTTCTTTTTTTTTTCTCACTCTTCAGTTAAAACAGTGGTGAACGCTGCTGGTGATGAGGACGGCCGAGCTACGCTTTCCTTCGAAAGACCCTTGTACTACCCCTCAGTTTCCCTTTACCAACTACAGACGCAATGTCTGCATCTCACGATTTGCGGACGGAATATTACGACCACACGTAGTCTCCCCATAGCAACGACATGCATACCGCTGATGATTGCGATCAAGCAACACCAATCTACGTGGTATCAACTGTCGTATAACCCTGATTTGACCACTGGAAAACACGAGCCGAGTACGACAGCACAGGAATCCTGGGAAAAGGGCGAAGGTCAGTATCAGTTTCTTTAGAGACTCTAATTTTGCTAGTCAAACAGGCCTTCCAAAATTATTTGAAGTAAACGTCTGTGATTGGAAAGATTTCACCACCACCAACTGTTTCCACACATGACGACTGTCGCAAAGTTCGCAAATTTTGTATACTTTTGTATTGCGTGCGGAAATTGCTACCACATTTAGGCCGAAAATGGTAGCAATTTCCGCACGCGATACAAAAGTATACAAAATTTGCAAACTTTGCAAGGCTATATTTTCCGCATTTTACAACATTTCGCAACCAAACTTTGCAATTTTACTCATTTTAGTATGCTCTTTCTAGCTGTGGTGATTTATTTGTATTGCCCCTTGCCTAGTCTTAAAATTAGTCTATAATGGGAATTGTTTGCCGACTCGTGTGTTCCACCCCATCCCCCCCCCCCTTACACCCCCTGTAGCTTGGGCTATGAGAAAGCAATCAAGTGAACTATTTCTTCATTTTAGGTGGTGCCCACTACACAGGGCGAAGTCTAGCGTGGGATCGAGGTGAAGCAAAAGACAACAACAGCTCTGACAACTGGCTACACAAACGTAAAGACTATAGCAGACATATGCATCCAAAACAGCGAAGACAACCACCCGCAAAGAAATCGTCCCTTCACGCCAACACTTCGGGACACGGCGGATTCCGACGGCCTTCCGAGCATAATGACGATGTCCATTTGAGGCATGGAAAAAGCTATGATTTCAAGCAATCCGATTCGGGAGTCGGTTTGGAGAGATTGGGCAGACATGACAGTATTGAAGAATTATACTTCAACGAGGAAACATCCGATCATTTTCAATCAAGAAATTTTCGACCGCCACAAAAACAATGGAAATCGGAATTTGTCATATGCGGCTCAACGTTGGATACGACGCGATCAAACAATGGCGCTAACTTAGACTTAAGCTCCCTGTCGCTTAATGGGTCTTTGAATCGACAAACGTTCGGCGAAACAATTCGCGGATTTTGAACGTAATTTTATAAATGAATTTATTTTTACAATAAACAAAGTAAATAGTAAATTTGAAATCGTTGACTTGAAAGGTTCTAGTTTATGGGAGGGTATTGGAGCTGTGCGGTTCCAGAAATTTCATCACGGTCCGGTTTCGGTCTTTTGCTTGATGGAAGAACCTCGGTTCTGTTTCGGTATTTTTAAAAGAATAACAATTCAAAGCATTCGCTCAGTAAATTGTGATGTAACTTCAAAATAAACAAGTTACAGTTCAATGAAACAAAAACATCTTAATTTCTTAGAAATTCCTTAGAACTTTCATTTCCTTA
>CACRXK020001723.1:22500-50595 GCA_902702795.2 Paramuricea clavata
CTCAACAGGTCGAAAATTCTTCACAGATTTCACTAATTAACATCTCTCAAGAGCAGAATTGCATTGCAAGTTGCAAGAAAAATTGCACCGTGTAACATGGCCTTAACTCGCGAAGGAATTCAGTTGAATCGACTTGCAATTTGCCTGGAATACTGCTAGTAAGGATATACAAAATATATAAAATGGGCAACTATATATGTTAAACGCTTAAGCTTTTAGAATTTTTAGGACGTCACATGCAAACACTCCATACATTTTGCTCTAGTGTGCGCCGAGCTTTCACAGGGAGCAGAGGAGTCGAGTTTATCTAGTAAAACAATACAAACGCCGTCTTAGTTACCTTGTTAATTGTAATATCTTTCATTGTAGAATCCCCATGTGTGCATTAAAATGCATACTTTACAATTTATAGTCTGTTGAAATTGTCGTGAAACCATATAAAGTTTATAAACATTGTATGCCTTCATTGCCTTGTATGATGTTTTATTCGTACTTCATGTAACATGAACACCAAATGAATATACTCTGCTGTTCTAGATTATCGTGGGCTCGCATTTCGCTATACTTAGTAAACAATAAGAAACGAAGAAAGGGAGGAAACAGTCATTGGGGTGATATTTTAGGATGGCTATAACTTGCTTAGTATTTCATAAAAAAACATAATTTTTTGCATGCAAGCTAGAAATGATCTATTCTTACTACGCTAGGAAATAAATTTCAATAAACGGTCGTTTAACCTACATATTTGACGACCGATATTCATCGATTATTTTTGTACGATGTGCACCGCAACACCCTATGACGGAAGTGACGTATTGTTTCGTGTTTATGCATGATTGTTCAAATTTTTCGAATACTAATTACAACTGTCAAATGAAGTTCTGCTTCGTCATTGGTCAATGGCCGGTTTTATTCACTTCCGTCATAGGGTGTTGCGGTGCACATGCGACGAAAGATCTGCAATATTTCCTCCCTTTCTTAGTTTCTTACTCGTTGATATCTCGGACAGTGTTCGTTAGCTTTTCGGGAAATACAAGTCTACGGTAATTCAAGGCAGCGGAGTATATTAATTGTTGAAATTCATATTTTGGTTTTATATTCGATAACTTTGATGAATAAAAATGTATTTTTAATGCACACATTGGGATTCTACAATGAAATATACTAGAATTAACAAGGTAAGATGGTGTTTGTCTTGTTTTACTAGATAAACTCGACTCCTCTGCTCCCTGTGGAGCTTTATGCTAAATTAATCTGAAGTGGGACCTCTAGCTGTACGTACTTACTTTGTGTTAGATCACGATCACACGCGCTCAGCCAATTAGAATTCAATATTTCCCCGATCTACATCTTATGCATAAACTGTCCATATATTTGGTGGTCTTTATGAATTAATTTGTGAAGGTCTTTAAGACCGTCAAAAATAGCTTTTTGCAAAAAAAGAAGGGATTTTCGAATCATCGGAAAAGTTGAATGTTTTCTTTGTTTATAACATAAAATATACTCCCTAATTATTACGGTGCGGCCTTGTTTGCGCATGCGTAGTTTTAAAGCTATAATCAAGGTGGACTTTTTTAATTCATATATCAATAAATATGGTCAATTAACATGGTCTATTTAAGACCGTCAAAAGCTGGCTTCACAAATAGCGAAAACAATTCGAATGCGACTTTCCTTTGTTTATAAAATAAAAAATACTCTCCTATTATTGGATGCTGCCTTGTTTGCAGATGCATAGTTTAAAAGCTATATTATATGCGTAGAGCTAGTTATTCGTCTTGGTATATTACGGTTGATAGTTGCTGATCATGATTGTATTTATTGGTTGTATTCATATCGTCCAGACCTCCTGTATCCCTATCTACTTCTCTCACAAATTACACCCTACCACGAAAATTGCCATTTTCAGGCCAGTCTGAACGCCTCACCCGGCGTCTTGTTACACTGGCGGCAAGGCCCAGTGTTTAGGTTCCCTAATTTTCTGTGCGAAAATTCGTTGTTTTTTTCGCCAACGTGAAATCGACCTACGTTCATGAAGTGAACCACTGACCTGCAATGGATCGCGGACTCAAGTCAAAATGGCCGCCAGGTTAGAGGCGGACTGACTATGCAATAGAATTTTTTGCCTTGTTTGTTTATACTATTAATATAGTGTTCTTTGAATTTTGAAACTTATGAGCAGTACTCAAATGTTTCTGGTATATTACGGCCTGCGTATTAGTTGAACCCTGTAGTCTGTCTACGTTTAAAATCCTTAAACGTTTGTTACTTGGGGCCTTCGGTTTGTTTACTATATATTGTTTGTTTATCATCTTTAGCCTAGTGTTATTCAAACTGTTCTACCAACTGTTTTAACCTTAAGGTCCAGACACACCGGACGCGATTTTTCGATTTTCACTGACCGATAACTTTGATTCTAGTTTAAATTTTCCAAACACTTAGAAGCGGTATAACATTTCGAGTTATTTGGTATACATTGGTCTACATAGCTTTCGAAATTTGCTCTCATTGGCTGTTTTATTAACTTTCAAAAACTAAAAAATCGAGCCGCGTTGTCGAATCGCGTCCGGACATTACACACCTTCACGCATTGTACGACTTGTAAGGCCAATGTGAACGCCTGAGAAGGTGTCTTGTTATGTCTAGAAAAGATAATTAAGATACGTGGTCTTTATAAATTCTTTTAATAACATGGTCTATTTAAAGACCGTCAAAAATTGTAAAGATATTCAATTTCTTCTCGATATGAAATACAGAATAACAGAATCTCTGTGTATTTGTTTATAAAATAACAAACATTCTACGATTATTGCGGTGCGGCTTTGTTTGCACATGCGCAGTTCTAAACTTATATTATATGCGTTAAAACAAGAACATCGCGGAAAAACGTCTGCGCATGCGTCAACATTACTGAAATCTATATTGCGAACGAAGTGTTCCGAATGTTGTCAAAAACTCAAAATGGAAGCGACTTCGATGTTTTGCCTTTTCTATGAAAATGCAAGCGGAATAATGAACGTGACAACCCAGAGGTGACAACCTAAAAACTAGACATAATTATAGTCTACATGTGCAAGAAGTAGGATTATGCAAGAAAATAAACCAAAGGTGTCGAATGTCGATAAATTTATTGTATAAAACGTTCTTTAAGTGAACCATAACCATACAATACAAAGATATTTTTCGTAGGTTCGTATGATCCACATTTTTGTCAATAACTTTTTTTGCGTAGCATGTATAATTTTTGCGTTGACAATATTTAAAGGTAATGAGTTACTCTACAATTAAATCGTGCGCAAATGCTTAACTATTCGATAGTTTTCTTAACTTTTGTGCTTAAGTTCGGTATTCGACAATATTTCAAGGAATGTCCACACGCCTACCGGTCTTAAACGATATTTTTTTATTTAAATTCTGTTTCTTTTTAGATTTTAAGTGTTAGAAAACTTTTTATTAATATCTAAACTACCCGTCTAGTGTATTTTTTGTTTGTTTCAATTACCTTAAATAATTAAATAGCCATGTTTTTGTTTATAATTTTGAATTTAAATTCCTCGCCATCTTTTTTGTTCCCACGCATGCGCAGACGTTTTTCCGCGGTGTTATAGGCGTGAATAACACCGCGGAAAACGTCTGCGCATGCGTCAACCTTACCTGTAATAGTATTGATGAGAAGCGTTTCCGAAGGCTCAAAATGGCGGTAAAAAGGAGTGACTTCATTGTGCGTCTTTATAGCCACATTTCGAGCGCAAAAATAAACATGTCATTCTAAAAACTAGGAATAAATACAGCCAGAAGGTTCAAGAAATTGTATTGTACAAGAACATGAACTAAAGGTGATTGTTGACAAATTTATCGTCCGAAACATTTTGTTTATCAACTAAGCAACGACAATTTCCGAATTTTCGTTTGAGATACATTTCTTTAAAAAAACTGTGCCGCCAAATATAAAAAATTTTCGTGTTCACAATAATTAAACTTTAGGATTTATTCTACAATTTGAGTGGGTTAGGAAGCTTAACTTTTCGAGAGTTTTCTTAACTTTTGAGTTTGAATTTTTGCTTTGAATAATTTTGCAAAAATTTTCGAAGTCGTGTCCGTTAAAATCAACAATTTTTTACATGAATTATATTTCATTCCATACTTTAAATGCCAGGACGCTTTCAATTAATGTCTAGTCTACCCATTTGCTATATTTTCTCGTTTGTTGAATAATTTTTGACCAATTAATAAGCATGTTTTTGTTTTAGAAATTGATATTCAAATTCCCCACCATACTTTCATATTTTGGTGCATGCGCAAACGTTTTGCCGCGGTGTTGGCGTGAATAATATCGAAGTAGTTCATTTTCTATGGTGCTTTATAACGGTCCACGGGCAGGATCTGTGGTTATGTTAGTTACAATCATGAAAATAAATTAAACATGTTGAAAACGTATTCAACCAGCATAATTTTGGAATCGAAGAGATGAAAATAGTCTTGTGTTGTTCGAGTTGGGAAAATATCAATATCGTATCAATATCGAAAAAAAAATGGCAAATATCGAGCAAACATCGTATCGAATAAAAAAGCTGGTATCGCCCACCCTTAATAAATTCATTTAAAAGAATAACTCTATGTTAATAACATGGTCTATTTAAAGACCGTCAAAAATTATTTATTTAAGTATAGTTTCAAGGATTCTCGACATGAATACTGAATAACGGAATTCCCGTTTTCTTTGTTTATAAAATAAAAAACACTCTGCGATTATTGCGGTGCGCTTTGTTTGGGCATGCGTAGTTTTAAAGCTATATCATATGCGTCAAAACAAGTTATCTGCATTTATTTTATAGTTTGAGAATAGGTATGCTACGTCTATTGACGTCAGAATGACACAAAAATATTTGAAAGCAGATAAATTAAGTTTTATTCGAATAAATGTAGGCCATTTACATATCACAAAAGTGTACAAAATGTTTACTACACTAGGAGTCACTATCGCGAGGAAAGTGCTGCCTTCTTGCCACATCAACTGAATGCAAAAATAACTTGTATATATAGTTATACACCATACTATGTTTACATTTCTTTATATTTATATTTATTTTGAATTGTGACCATCCGAATAAATCAGTTCTACTTGACCGTTCACAGTTCAAAGACATTGAGCGAAAAATTTCGACAGTGAAATGTTTATTGCAAATGGAAATCCAGCAGAACAAATGGAACCAATACAAAAATTTGGCTTTGAAACCGCCATTTTGTGAAGACAAAATGTTGACTGAAAAAAGATAGGACAAGTACGATCGTACTATATAGTGGACCAGGAACTGCGTGACCCAGTTTCGATCTTGTGCAAATCGTTAAATGTTCAAAACCTTCGAGATTTGACTTGATAAACAAATAACTAGACACTTTAGTCTCAAAATTGCATGGCAGCGTAGACTGAGTTCGCTAAATGTTTTGCTTTAATATGGTCATGCAAGATAAACTTTATCCGAGCAAAAAATGTGTCTAGTCGCGCCGTGTATAAATTGGTGTAAATCTGGACAAAGCATATAGATAACTAAATGCGCAGTTTTCAAAAGTAACTATATATACTCGTATTGGAATTAGATAAGCTAAATGTCCCACAATATTAAGACTAAACATGGCGTGCCTAAATTTAACTTTTGTCGTAACAAATTTTGCCGTGCCGTGCGTGCCATTGCAAAACATTGCAGCTACAGTCGTGTATACGTGCCGTACGTGTAAACGGGACTAAAGTTAAGGTAACAAATTATCTGAATTGTTGCTATACAGGGTGTCCCAAAAAAAACGAAAACTATTGAAATCACTTATTGTTAAATTTGAATGCCCTACCAAACAGCTGGACGTAATGATGCGTAAAATATTGACAAGGTGCATGTATTAGAATTTAGTTAGGAATATCTCCTGGTAAAGTGCGCGATTTTCTGCTCCTGGGAATTAAAAACAGTTTCTTTATGAATAAAATTTACTTATGTCAATCATTTATGCACTCGTGGGAACCAACAGACCGCTAAGGCATTCAAATTCTAACAATTAAATTGTTATTGGTGATTTCAATAGTTTTCGTTTTTTTTGGGTACAGTAGTATAGGTTAATGCAGTTCATTTCGCTTGGTAATGGCTTCATAACTGCATGCTTGTGCTAAAAACAAATTGACATGTCTTTGTTTTTATGGCTCGCGATTTTCTGGTTATGCATGCATGACTATGAATTTTATATGATAGCCAGATAGGAGTATAGTACTTCTCTGCGCCTTGAGAAACTAAGGCCTGTTTTATACGTCGAATTTCGGTCGCGTCGAGTGCAATTCAAACAATAGACAATGAAGCTTAACGAGGTTTATCATCTCATTATCTATTGTCTAATTGCATTCGACGCGACCAAAATTCGACGTATAAAACAGGCCTAAAGGCCGTTTTCCACTAGGCGAATTTATTCGCGCGAACAGATAAAAAGTAGGAAGCGATCCTACTTTTTCGCCGCGAATTTTTTCGCCGACCAATCACGTTGCCGGATTTCGGTTTTCGCTTCGCGTCGCGCGAAAAAATTCGCCTAGTGGAAAACGGCCTTAAGCCAGCGTGTTAAATTAGTCAACTTAAGTCTTAACGCTTATAATTAATCGTTATAATTAGCCGTCCACATTCTTGAGAAGCTTTACGCTATGTTTACATTGTATCGGATCAGTTTTTGTTTCGTTCGCGAAAAGTTACGGCCCAGGTGTAAACAGCTTTCGCCCCGCCCATCTATGGCGTCGTATTTTCTTCTATATATTATTAAGATAGTAAGTTGTTGTTTGCCAGATTCCATCTTGAGTCACGCATTGCGCGAAATTGCTCCGATTGGTGTTTACATTACAATGAGAGCGTTGCAAAAACCGATCCGATACACCGCGCACCACTTCGAAGAGCGAACCGGCGCACCACCGGTTCGTTGCAGAAAATGAGACAATAACAACATTTCATATGTAAACAGAAGCCCTATCCGGTATGGTTTTTGCGTCGGACGCAAAGTGATCCGATACAATGTAAACATAGCCTTAGACTATTGTGATTGTGTTCACAACGAACAATAGAAAAGACAATGTCTATCTTATCATTTTCGTTTGCTGATATTTGCTGAATATTAATGATATGTATATATTAATTGCCACGAATACAGTCAAAAATTGCTTGTATTTCGCTTCTAAAGTCAAAAATGAAAAATCGAACACCGTCAATCGATGCGGAATATTGCTTAGAATAATTATGTCAAGTTTCATTCCGATCGGACAAGTAATGACGTAGCCTTAGGGTTTTTTCGAAGAGCGTCGCTCCCTAACAACAACAACAACAACAACAACAACAACAACAACAACAACAACAACAACAACAACAACAACAACAACAACAACAACAACAACAACAACAACAACAACAACAACAACAACAACAACAAGATTAGCAGTGATTGGGGACCAGTTCCTGGTCCAATAATAACAATACGAGCCGAAAATCGAAGGGGCGCATGCGTGTTTTAACAACACCACAGCAAAGAGCGTTGTTTTATCTCTATAAAAATTGAAATTAGAAGGGGATAACAACACCTCGGAATCGGAGAACAGAAATGTCGGAGCTACAGAAAATTTGTCGTAATTTTTGTTGTCCCTACGCGGGACCACCATCCTCAAAAATCAATAGGGAGTTTAAGCCCGCCGCACGCGAGAGCAAGTTGCTGAGCCAGGGCGCTGTAAAACACACAGGGTGTTTTATAGCGCCCTGGCTGAGCTAACCGCCTCGCGTGGCGGGTAGCTCAACAGGTTGCTCTCGTGTGCGGATAGTTTACGTGAGGATTTGACCTCTCGAGGCTTTGAGGAAAATATCTATCGTGTTTGATATTTTTCACCTCGCGAGGAAAAAATTTCAGCGTCTGCGGATGTTGTGAGCGAAGTGCTGAGCTGTTTGAATCAATTAGCCAATGACAAACCATAGTTTCTTCATGTGACTAGGAACAAAATGGGGGAAAATGCAAATGATTTTGTCAATTATATTGTTGTTGAGTAGTTTTCTCAACGTGTGCGGTGAAAATCATAGCTGAGCTAGCTGCCACGCGAAGCGGTTAGCTCGGCAAGTTGCTCTCGTATGCGGCGAGGACACGTTGCACTGCTGCGCTGTTACTGATCTTTATTCTGTGAACAGAATAAGGTTTGTGTCAGGCTATATTTTTAAAATAGAACCTGTTCTCAAGTGAGATATGGTCAGTGTTTCCACAACGCATCATTCAAATTTCCTTGATTTTGCTTTAAAATTTCCTTGAATTTCCTTGAAATGGGATGTAATTTCCTTGAAATTTCCTTGATTAACCGAAGTATATTTTGGCAACTAGAATTCATCAATACTTATATAAACTGAATACAGAAACAGAACGGTACATTTATTTCGTACAACTCTTAAAAACAAAGCCTTTACACAACAATTTTGAAAGCTTTAAAATGTAAAATACTAGAGTTTTAATATTGTTCTCAATAGTCAACAAATTCACATGACAAATAAATTCATATAAATTAGCCTGCACGCAGCACTCAACCTGATTCCGCCTAAAATCATGGTCTTTTTTTTTAAAGACCGTCAAAAATTGTAAATTTAGAAGATATTCAAGTTTTTCTGGATATGAAATTGACAAAATAACGCAATCCTCTTCGTTTATAAAACGATTATTACGGTGCGATTATTACGGTGCGGCTTTGTTTGCGCATGCGTAGTTTTAAAGTATATTATATGCATTAATTTAATTTATTAAATTTAAATAGTACTGTGTATCTCAAACTATAAAATAAATATCTGCATTTATTTTTTGGTTGGGAACAGGTACGCTCACGTCTTTTGACGTCTGAATGACACAAAGATATTTTAAAGCAGATACATTAGGGCCATTTATACGGGACAAAATAAGTCGCGACTTACATAAGTACTATTTAAGACGCGACTTAAATAAGAACAGCTAAAAATCCTGTTCTTATTTAAGTCGCGTCTTATCCAAGACGCGTAGTCTTACATAAGAATTTTGCACCTTTTATACGACAAACTCGCGTCTTATGTAAGTCGCGACTTATTTTGTCCCGTATAAATGGCCCTATTAAGTACATGGTCATGAAATCATCAATTTATTAGAATAAATGTTTGACAGTACCACAGAAGTGTAGAAGTTCCAGAAAACGTTTCCTAACTAGGAGTTACTATCGCGAGGAAAGTGCTGTCTTTTTGCCACATGAAATGAATGCAAAAATAACTTATATTGCATGTTATCCACACACTATGTTTATGTTTATATACTTCTAGACAATTCTCCAAAGGGAAGTTTACTTTTGACCCAATGCCAATGGTCTCATTTCCATGTTTCAACATTGGTAGCATGGCAGACCTGCACATCAACTCCGTCATCAAGGTTATATCCCCTATGTTTCCTGCACACATTTCTTTCTCGTTGATCATAATTTAATTAAGCCCAATCACAAACTTATTCTTAAATTGTGTCTTCACATTAGACTTTAATTTCCGTCCACAGTCAATATTGATTTCTTGTTTACATTTGTTGACCTTTACGGCTTTACTCCTTTAGTTTTGGTAAAATTTCCAATTTTATATTATCGGTTGTTTTGTAACATTTTTTGGGATTGTGCAGGAAAAGATCTAAATCAAGACTTCTTACAACCATTACTGGCAACTTTAGTTTAGGTTTCTAGACTTTGGCATTGTCAAGTTTTTTAAGTTTAGATCTAAGTAATGAGAACATATTGGTGTCCTAGTAATAATTTTATGCCACAATGTCAATGATCCCTAAATGTTATAGATCAAAAAGTGTAGTGTGAAATAATAATAATGTGATGGCCTTTATATGTTGTTGGCACATTAATGTGCGACTATACAAATTATGTTGTATTTGATGAAACTGAGGGTAAAAAATAAAAACAACGACGTGTTATTCTAGTTGTATAAATGTGAACTTAGTATAAAGAAATATATTAAGTACAGGTGTAAGGGTAAAATATATCCTGCATGTGATGTGGTGTAAAAAAATATTTGATCCGAGTATGCGCAGTCTTCACATCTCTGAGGACTCTGAGGATGAGTCTGAAATGAGAAATGAAACAATACTCAATAGACTTGCCCTCCGCAAGTGTTTTAAGTTTAGATATAGCTAATGAGAAACCATATTGCCTTATTAGTGTCCTACTCCTATAGTAATAATTTTATGCCACAATAACAATAGTCCTTATAAAATGTTAGATCAAAAAGTGACCAGTGTGAAATATAATTATATGATAATGTATATGGCCCAAGACAAGCGTTAAGTAATACTCAATTGTCGCGACTCGCGAAAATATTCCGTGCCATACTGTACTCTGTAGATAGTTAAATTGAATTAAGACCCCGTTTACATGGTACAGGACGAATTTGGGATCGGTCTGAAATTTGTCCTTTTTCGCCTGTTTACACGCGAATTCGTCCTGTTAGGGTGTCTCAAATTCGTCCCGTTCCGTGGTTCTCGTGTGTTTACACGACCGAAACGGACGAATTTCAGACCGGTCCCAAATTCGTCCGGTACCGTGTAAATGGGGTCTAAGACCCCGTTTACAAGGTACCGGACGAATGGACTAAAATTCGTCCGTTTCGGCCGTGTAAACACACGAGAACCACGGAATCGGACGAATTTGAGACCCCTAGCAGGACGAATTCGCGTGTAAACAAACGAAAAAGGACGAATTTCAGACCGGTCCCAAATGCGTCCGTTACCGTGTAAACGGGGTCTAAGACTCAGACAAAACAGCGAGACATAAAACTATATCCCGTCTTTGTCCTTCTGCCTTCGTGCAGTACGAAGTCCACGACGAATTTTGCCTAGACTGCGAGCAATCCCTCTATTTTCCTTCGTTTTATTGTTTCCCGGACTAAGACGGAAATCGCGGGAAAATGGCAAAAAAAAATTTTCCAAAATATTCGTTCCGAACGAAGGCAGAAGAACGAAGACGTGTGATATATATGGCCTCATATCTCGCTGTTTTGACTTTTGTCCTGATCAGCCTGACTCACAGAGATCAGGGTAAGGATTTGGGTCGGCATTCATAAGAAACTAGGGCTATAGGCATGAATCTCTAATCTGTCTTCACCCCTGACTCAAAACTCAGAATGCGCAAGATAATGTGCAAGGCAGGCAAAAATTCGGTCAACTACGTCGTCGTCGTCCTACTTCGACAGTCTTCGTTCTCTTGCTTAAACTCTCTAATTCGGAACACAGACACAGCCTAGTTTGTTCGATCTTGAATTTTTTAACACACTCTTAATTAATTGGCAAATTGCATGCACGAAACTACTTACGGTGACCTTACAAAAGACGCGGATATTGCGATAAATATTCACTTCTATAATAAGAACAATTTCTCTTCTTTTTCTCTCGTGTAAATATATATATATATTCCTTTAATATTGTGATTGACTGTAAATAATTTATTACATAACACAATACAAACTAGCATAACTAGAGACCTAAATAAAAAGTCTACTAAGATTTCTAGTAGGTCTCTAGCCCGCACTCTACAATTATTGTAAATATACTACACATAAATTTATTGTACATGGGGAAAATTTTTAAAATAAGATAACAACTCAAAACATTTACCAGACTAACAATACCGATATATAGCACTATTTATTCACTTTCATATCATATCTTGTATCACAAGCGCATTATGAATGTATCACAAACATATGAAACTAGTTTTTGTACATACGAAAAAACCGCATCTGACTGTAATTATAAACTAGTGAAAAGTTAACGCACAATTACTTTTGATACACTACGAGTCTACGTACAGACAGTATATAGTCATTGTTATTGCATGCGGAACTATAAAGTATAAACTACACGCCGTCCACCCACGCGCAGCCCACCTACGCAAGGAAGGGGATAATAGACGAGATAATTTATTCGGGGTAATTATTCGAGGATAGTCAAGGGATAAGATGTGGGTAGAAACTCGATCTCTGATTGGACAAAAAAAAGTCGGACGTCTGCGAAACTACCTGTTACATTCAAATGAGGCCCCAAAGAGGAGCAAAGTTATCCGCCGGTTGCGCATAAAAGAGCGGTCAAGATACAAACAAGTCATTCGTTATCTCTGCTCTCAAAGCAACACTGTTGAAGATTTTAATCGAAGCTGTTCTATCTCGAAAACTAAAAGATGTCTGGACGTGGTAAAGGTAAAGCCAAGGGAACCAAATCGAAGACACGTTCATCAAGAGCTGGACTTCAATTCCCAGTCGGTCGTATTCATCGTCTGTTGAGGAAAGGCAACTACGCCGAGCGAGTTGGTGCTGGTGCCCCAGTTTACTTGGCAGCCGTGCTCGAGTATCTGTCCGCTGAAATCCTTGAGTTGGCTGGTAACGCTGCCCGGGACAACAAGAAAAGCAGGATCATCCCAAGACATTTGCAATTGGCCGTACGAAATGACGAGGAATTGAACAAACTGCTGTCTGGTGTCACGATCGCACAAGGTGGTGTTTTGCCCAACATCCAAGCCGTCCTCTTGCCCAAGAAGACCGAGAAGAAAGCGTAAACTCGAACATTCAAGAATTAAACAAAACGGCTCTTTTAAGAGCCACCAATTTTACAAAAGAATTAACGGAATCTAGATATGCTCGTGTGCGAAAGCGCGCCATGTATGACATTTGTATGTATGTCTGGGTTGCGCGAATGTTGTCGTCCGTTTATAATTGTTACATTTCTGAATTTCGTGCAATAGCCCCCGATGTCAAAAACGCAACTATTATACAACATAGTAAGGAAATACAAGCGGATTATTCTGAGCAATAGTTTCGAAACTTCGATGAAATTATACAAGGGTTAAGGTCATATTATTTAGCCAGGCATATATAAATAAGCAACAGTATTTTGAATAGGTATTAAATATCTTTCGACATATTCATAACCAATATTCAACATGAAATTTTCTTCGATCCTTATGGAATCCTTTTAGGACTTTGTTTTGTCAAACAATTCTTCAATGCCTTTCAGATAAAGTTCTCACAAATTATACAATGATTGTTCTATAATTTTGAACTAGCACTTCACATATCATCTATCAACATCGGTCATGCGGATATTTAGGGTCAAATACAAAACGCCAATAAATTTAGTGATTCAAAAATCAAGTCTGTTTATAATTTACCAGTAAACTAGCGTGTTTATAATTTACCAGTAACTAGCGAATACTAAGGGCCAGAACTGTGCAATTATTGAAAACTTTCGGTCATGGTAATTGGAAACGGGAAAGCAGATCCGCACGCATGTGGAGATTGGAAATATTTGCCTGACATGACTGTGTTGTCAAAACATTTTTAGTCGGAGACTCGGCATAATTTTCAAGCTTCTAGATATATATCATTTAATATGGCTTTATATTTTAGTAAACACGAGTCATATTTAGCCAGTTAATCCATTCTGAACGTATGGCAGCGAAACGTAGCCTATTTCATTGTTCCGACAGCATTAGAGCAGAACTAATGACTTAATTATAAACGCAAAGGAAATTTCCATAACATTTTCTATTTACAAATGAGGTATGCTTGGTAACCAGGCCAGGGACCACTTTTTTGAAATCAGGGACCATTTTACCGAAATCTGCTAGGCTGTCGCTGAAGCACAGCACACCCAGGCATAAAACTTTTAAGACTCATTTAAATATATCAAAGCAGCGAATAGAGAGAGAGAGCCTGGGACTAGGCTGGTCTCTAACTATAAAAATTCAACTCAAAATTCCCATCTACAAAAACGCATGCCTAAAATCCTGATAATGATATCTTCGCATAATAAAAGAAAACTTCTCCTAACATTTTACCATTTAAAGTTTAGCATATAAATTCCAACTATATATTTTTAACTTTTTATTGAGTATTAAAACTTAGGATAGTGTCTCACAGACATTCATACATGTATAATATTGTATTGTGGTGAGGGCTTCATTGAAAAGCATCTTGGGATGAATGAATTCCCTCAATAAAATATTATTAATAGGCTAGATTTACACAATTTCCACAAATGTATAGCGTTCAAAACTTATAGATATGTTTATATAAGATGAATAAATGAATTACCTCTGACATATTGAAACATAACAGCATCTTCTAGCTTGCGATGGATCGAGATTGTTGCAAATTTGTGATGCGACGCCATGCGATTGTCATGTTTACTGCCAGGCATGTAACCAAAATTTTGGTGAATTTTCCTGGAAAAAATAAAGGTTTTCGTGTTGCTGGTGTTATGTACTCAGGTGAAGATATATGATTGCGATGTGTCTCTGAAGTCGTGTTTACACTACAAGCGTTGGCCTAGCCTTGGCCAGGCCAAAGTAAATGTGGCGCGTTTACACCATTACACTATTTTTTTGAGACTGGCTCACTTTGGCCTAGAATTTTGTTATCAATTTTGTGTATTTTTATGTGTTGCGACGTTGTCTGCTGGTTGTCCGCTAGTCTCTCACTGTGGACAAACGTTGCCATGAAAATAAGGTCCAGGCCAGCCGGGCCGAAAGTGTTTACCGATTTCCACAAGCCTCGGCCAGGCCTAGATTTCCTGGCCTGGGTCAGGCCAAGGCTAGGCCAAAGTCTGTTTACACTTTCAAAATGTAGGCCAAGGCTGGTAGTGTAAACACGACTTGAGTGTGTCCATACTGGGCAAGCGAAAGTTTGCTTGGCCGCGGTGGGAATCGAACCCGCAACCTTTGATTTGCTAGTCCAACGCTCCACCAACTGAGCAACGAGGTCAAGTCGGTTCGAGTGCGTCATATTTCGGAACTAATCGATATATCAGTATGTTTTCATGATCTTGAATCCGAGTTTCTGGTGTTATGTACTAGCAAACCAAAGGTCGGACTAACAAACCAAAGGTCGGCGGATTCGATTCCCACCACGGTCAAGGACAAACCTTTCGCTTGTCCGGTGTGGATACACTCGGAGAAATATCGCAATCGTATAAAAATAAAGGTATTCAAACAAAATACCTGAAACTCTGAAAGTGCAAGTCGTAATGTATAGCCACGTGGGTTTATAGACAAATTACTTAAAGGACATTGGCGATAAAAATGTAGTTTATTTCATTTGAAAGGACTTTAAAATAATTTTGAAATCATTTGACTGAAAACAGTGGGCTGCCCGCCATCTTGGATTAGTCAGGATATGCTTATGTTACGTCAGAAGTCGGAACAGATCAGTGAACTCTATATAAACTGGAACGACAACTCCAGTGATCAAGTTCTAGTTGGTTGAAGCCAAATCTGAAGCCAAGCGCGGGATAAATCAGCCTAGTCCCTAGGCCTCTTGCGCGTTTTTGCATATTAATGAGGTGACGGGGGATAAATTAACTTTCAAAAGGACTAGGGAGAGTTTCGAGGTGCGGGAAATTCAATCTCGTTCCCCGAGCCTGCGATCCTCGGGAAGGAACGCGAGGCTCTGGGATAATCCGTTGCCGGAAGCCAGGAATCCTGGCTAAGATTGAACTACGCATTCCATTTCAACGGCCAATCAGATTCCTCCCTGAAACGGATTATCCCAGAGCCTCACTTCCTTCCCGAGGATCGCAGGCTCGGGGAACGAGATTTCGGGAAATTTAGTCAAACGTTTGTTTTGAGCGAAAATTAGCAAGAAAAAGTAGTTTATATCAAAAGGCTTCAATTTTAAAGATTCCACCCTGGTTTTCTGGATAGTTCTAAGTATTTTATATCCACTAACGGCAAACAATTTGCATGGGTAACATTTTCCTATTCAAAATATTACACAAGTTTGAACGTGCCGAAAAAACGTCGCACTTTGGGCGCTTTCCATTTAATAGCCTGACCGGTCAGACCCCAATTTTTTTCTCTGTATCAATGGAAAGGTCTGGTCTATGTTTCTCAAATATCTAGCGAAAATGGACCTCATTCTAATGTTATCTAGGTTTTACGGTCATGCAGATAGGGCCGAAGCCCAAACGTTTTGTGTCCAATTCAACCGTTCTGACCGGTTTGGCCGTGTTAATGGAAAGCACCCTTTGACACTTGAGAAAATAACTTTAAAACAATAATCGTTTCCCACGGGTACTAATTCGCTAAAGACTCATTATAAACAGATCCATGTTTGAAATAGCAGACAATTTCAGCCACGAAGCAAAGTAATTTTATTTTTTCTGGATCAAACGCCGGAAATAACTCTCTTTATGAAACCCCTCTTCTAATCCATTTAGCTACATTAGATCAGGCCTTAAAATATCGGTCGGTCACGGACATGGTCCGACCCAATCTTAAAATTGTCCGACGTAGAGGGGAAACCACCGGACATTCTGTCCGACCAAAGTGAAACTGAGGTTTATTGTTTGTCCGACCCGAGTGTATTGGTGTCCGACCGAACTGTAGCTTTGTTCAACGTAAATAAAAATGTACCCTAGCCCAGGACTAGAGGCTTGTATGTTAAATGGAAAATCAGAGTACCATTGTATAAAAGGTGAACTGGAAATGTTGTTTTAACGTAGTCGAGCGCGAGGCGGCGAGCGAAATGGTTAAGTGGAAAACGGTCTTAAGCTGTCGAAGTCTTTTTTAATACTGCTGTTCTGGCAAGCAAGTTAATTTTGGCTTGGAAATAAGTATGAAAGAAACAAATTATTTAATATCTTTACAACATTTACCGTTTATTCATTTGTGTCATTCAGACTTATTTCCGAGTCAAAAATGAACTGAAGGTCATCGGACATATGTCTGACCCAAACTCAACGTCACCGGACATTTTGTCAGACGGCCCTGGAAAAGATATTTTAAGGCCTGCATTAGATGGTGATCATTTTTTTATACATAAGAAGTGCTCTATCTAATGTGAAATCCAATTCTCTTGCAATTTCAAGTTATTGGACACTACATACGTATTATTATATATCTAATCAAGTTTATCCCCGAAATATAAAACAGCGGTAACTCCGAAAATAAACATTTTAATATTCTAGCTTTCGACTAAGATTCAGTCATCATCAGGAATGATGCTAGGCTAAGTAATTTGAATCACTTACTTAATCTTCACTATATCGATGTAATGTAACCTAGCATCCGATTCCTGATGCTTAGTCGAAAGCTAGAATATTAAAATGTTTATTTTCGGAGTTAACGTTGTTTCATAATTTATTAAAATACTCGGTGGTTCCCGTAATTTTATCCCCCAAAATAGCAATTTTTGATGTCACATCATTTTAAATATTCACGACACTTTCTGACTTGATGGTTTTCTTGTAAGAAGTTTGGCATGCTTCCGCCTGAACGTTGGGGATAACAAAGAAACCATAGGACACTGCGGGTAATTTTATGATCTCTGGGGGTATTATTACTTTAGGTTGAACATTTGGTAAATATGTATCATTTACCATTTGAAGTAGATCACCATTTAATCTAACAGTCTGTGACGTCAGATTATTATTTTCCCCGGGTGTTAACAAATATTGGTGCACCGGCAGTTTTTCAAGTCCATTTGTCAATACCAACTGTATTTCATTGTGTTGTGTGTTGAGAGCGATTAAAACTAAACTCCCAGCGTCGTAACCCGACTTCTCTGATGTACAATGAGCATAGACACGGATAGTACGACCCAGCGATATACCATCATGCACTTCGAGCACACGAGATCCGACCAGTTTCTTATACAAGAACGCTGACCAGTAATCTGGGAAGGGGTCCAAAGTTTTCTGGTTTATCAGCGAATACGATCCTCCATAAAATGTCTGTCTTATAACGACATTATGTTCGAGTCTTGCAGCAACACCAAGTTTATCAAGCCACATGAATCCAGCGATATAACTATCAGAGACACCAGGTACTCCCCCTCCATACGCACTAGAGGTTTCTCCTAGCCAAGGATCAATGGAACTCGCACCAGACTCTCTCATAATGCTTTGTAATTGTTGTATGTCTGTAATGAGGTCGTCTAAAAGATCTGGATCGTAAAACTCGGATACCTTTGCTTGGTTATTGGTGTAATATTGATGATATGTCATGGCATCTATACTTCCGTCTATGTTGGTTAAAAATTCTTTCAAATACTTATTCCTAAGTGGTGGTCTCCATGGTGACGACACATCCGGTCCAACAAGCATTTGACCATATTCAGGATGCGCATTCAAAAGTTTTCGAAGAATTTTAAAATCAAAAGCCAATTCTTTACCGGTTATTGTTCTATTTACCAGGCCGTGTAGATCAAAAGGCTCGTTCCCAAGCTCCCAACCGCACGTGAAACTATGGCTAGCGACGTACCTCATCAACTGCTGCGCATTGGTAGAATTCCAGTAGTGAGTTTTGGAATCTCGCAAGAGAACATTTAGTCCAAAAATTATACTCAATCCACTTTCTTTGGCAAATTTGAAAAGGTTGTCTACGTCCTTTGTTGTCATTGTGAAGTTGGTATAAGGACGCGTTAATTGTTCACGTGCTGTTGTGTTACGATCCATACCTTGATCACGTGACGATTTGTGTGCGTCAATGCGGTGTTCACGTGATATTGGGTTATGGTACACAGGTTTATCACGTGAGGTTGCGTGGGGATCCATGCCTTGTTCACGTGACGTTGTCTTGCGATATTCTTTGTATGGATCAAACAATAAAAAATCTGCATCTGTTCCGCCTATTCGCAGGAAAGCAGGCGCTAATCCCTTCGCAAGGTTCTGAAGCTTTACTGAACTGACGTTAAAATGTTCCCAATTACGTCTGATCAATGATGAACCTAAAGCTACCGAGAGAAACTGCTCGGCCGTCTTGTAGACGCATTTCTCCGTATTGATGTACACTTTGTAGGATTCGGTTACATTCCCTTGCGCGCAATGTTCTGGACATGGCAGAAAAATGGAAAGAAAATATATGTACAATAAGCACGTCCAATCCATGAGCTTTAACATAGCAATTGCAACCTTCGACGAACTTGCTGGAATGATATTGTGTTTCAATATGCAATAATTGCATAGGAAAATAATTTCAATTCGTTGGTGTAATATTTCAGTTGCATTGTGTTTCAATCAGTCAATTCTGCGCAACTGGCAAAGACACGAAAATCAATTTTTCAACACTCGGGCTAATCGTTTCCTATCACAATAGGATGTTTTGAAATACATCTCGTTGCTGAAGTTTATACCACATTTATTTACTTATCACATCTGAGGGATTGCAGAAAACAAATAGTGCGTCAAATGAACACCGTCTCAGACATTTTCACATGGCGTTTTCGCATGCTACGACATTGGCAGGATCAGCTACGACAGAGCTGCAGCACAAGTATTAACTAGAAGTTAATACTATCGCAAGGGGGAAATGCTGCCGTATGACCAGAAGTTGTTACTCCCCCTGATTGCAAATATTAAACCAGAATGAAGAAGATTCAAGATCATAACGTGGTTTATTTTAAGCATTTGATTTATTCACATTGCTTATTCACATTTATTCATAGCAACCTTGACATTTCTATTAACTAGCTGACCTCCAACAAGCTGCTAAGACCGTCTGTTCACACCAGGCTAGGTGCTCAATCCACAAGACTCATCAAAACAAACATAATTACCTCCAAAATCACATTACTGGCCATGCATATTTACAAATAACTAATTTGTTTTGATATTGTCTGATTTATGTCTTCATTTAATTTTTTTCATTTTCTCTACAATCAAGTCATCATTTCTGGGGTCTGTTCAAATGAGCCCGTTTTGCCGGGAAGCTTGCCTAAATGCGATTAATTATTTCGGTGTTCATATCATATGACTGTTTTTATCCTACCTAATATCCCGCCACGATGGGTCGATGGAACATTATGGAAACATGGCGGTCTTCGAAATATTTTTGTTGTACCGAAACAAACTGCATCCTGTATTACGACTTTAATAGTGTCTGTTTTGACTGTTTAAGTCTATTAATGTTTATTTTTTGTTTGTATTTTGCAACTATGTCGTTCAATACTATATAAATTCTAGATCAAAATCGGCAAAAAATATCCATCCTTCATAATGGAAAATGTTATCCCATTTGACTGCCGGAGTTGCCACCTAGTGCAAGATGAGATCTCACCTCACCGGGTGTCTCGTTTCTCATACACTGGAAAAAAAAGTGAAATCCATAATACGAAATTTGCAATTGCACCACTAAATCCATAGTATATCCATACTATTTCCTTACTATATCCATACTATGGGAATATACAATTATTATGGATAACCGGAATCCATTCTATCTCCAATAAAGGTCCATGCAATTTCCATTCTATGACCTTCTATGGAATTTCAAAATTTTTCTCAGTCAGGATATGAACACAAATTGAATTTTATATGCGTTAACAAAGAGCATACAGATCTCACTCTGGTCAATTTCCAGGTTCACAGGAACAAGCCCTGAATCACATCTCAAGCTGTCACGTAGCCAAGCAAATAAACGCCTGCTGAGAACCTTCCCTTTGAACACCTTTGCTTTGACTATCAACTTAACCTCAGACTGGATTATGAAATTTGATCCGATCTTTATTTTCACATAGGAAGTGAAATTCTGTACACATGCGACTACAATGGACAGTGTTCTTGTTTTCCACGTATTACTTGCTTCGGCGTCCTATCTATTTGCTCCCATCGATGCATTTAATGATAATTATGAAGTCTACATCAACACGAAGCAATGTGTCCACAAAACTGACCAGAAATTTCTTTCAATCGCCCTGGATTCGAGTCTGATCAGATATCGTTGGGACCATTTCAACTTCAGTTCAGAAAAGCTACAAAACCTTGCGAAAGGTCTGGCGCCAGCTTACCTACGAATTGGCGGAACAGATGAAGACTTCTTGTGGTTTAATCCAGATGAAACGTATCGCAAGAATCCGTCGCACGATAAACGCACGGACTCGCAAAAAATGTCACGTGATCCACACATTAATCCTAATACAATGCCACGTGATCAACGCATGCATCCTTTTACTAACTTCACAATGACCACAAAGGACGTAGACAACCTTTTCACATTTGCCAAAGAAAGTGGATTGCGTATAATCTTTGGACTGAATGTTCTCTTACGAGATTCCAAAACGCATCACTGGAACTCTACCAATGCAGAACAATTTATGAAGTATATCACTGGTCGTGGCTTTACCTGTGATTGGGAGCTTGGGAACGAGCCTTTTGATATACACGGCCTGATAAACAGAACAATAACCGGTAAAGAATTGGCTTTTGATTTTACAATTCTTCGAAAACTTTTGAATGCGCATCCTGAATATGGTCAAATGCTTGTTGGACCGGATGTGTCGTCACCATGGAGACCACCACTTAGGAATAAGTATTTGAAAGAATTTTTAACCAACATAGACGGAAGTATAGATGCCATGACATATCATCAATATTACACCAATAACCAAGCAAAGGTATCCGAGTTTTACAATCCAGATCTTTTAGACGACCTCATTACAGAAATGCAACAAGTACAAAGTATTATGCGAGAGTCTGGTGCGAGTTCCATTGATCCTTGGCTAGGAGAAACCTCTAGTGCGTATGGAGGGGGAGTACCTGGTGTCTCAGACAGTTATATCGCTGGATTCATGTGGCTTGATAAACTTGGTGTTGCTGCAAGATTCAAGCATAATGTCGTTATAAGACAGACATTTTATGGAGGATCGTATTCGTTGATAAACCTGAAAACGTTGGACCCCTTCCCAGATTACTGGTCAGCGTTCTTGTACAAAAAACTGGTCGGATCTCGTGTGCTCGAAGTGCATGATGGTATATCGCTGGGTCGTACTATCCGTGTCTATGCTCATTGTACATCAGAGAAGTCGGGTTACGACGCTGGGAGTTTAGTTTTAATCGCTCTCAACACACAACACAATGAAATACAGTTAGTATTGACAAATGGACTTGAAAAACTGCCGGTGCACCAATATTTGTTAACACCCGGGGAGAATAATAATGTGACGTCACAGACCGTTAGATTGAATGGTGATCTACTGCAAATGGTTGATGATACATTTTTACCAAATGTTCAACCTAAAATAATAATACCCCCAGAGATCATAAAATTACCCGCAGTCTCCTATGGTTTCTTTGTTATCCCTAACGTTCAGGCGGAAGCATGCCAAACGTCTTGCGAAAAAATAACTTTGGAAAAATTCGCGAAAGTTTAAGAAAACTTGAAGTGAATGTTTGTATTCAATATGGGACAAATTTGATTTTGGATTTATTGAACTTTATATAGAATCACACCAAAAGTTGGATTACTTTATATTAACGATTAAGAATTATCTAAAATGAAGAAGAGTAAATGGACATTGAACATTATAGCTACATGATTGCAAAAATTGGTAGATTGTTTGTTTAAAAATTTTTTGGCACTCACAAATATTTTAACGTCAGGCTATCAAAGGGAAATGCACATCAGGATTTTATATTTTATATTGAAAAGACAAAACACATCTTGAAATACGAGTTTGTGATATTTCGATTTTAATTCAAAATCATCATTAGAAATTGGAAGCTGTTCAATAGGGATAACCCCTCAACTTTCCTTCAAGACAAATTGGACATGAGAATAAATTATGTTATGTTAATTATGTTAAGATGATTTTGAAACAAAATCGAAATATCACAAACACATTCTCGTCTTGTTTTGACTTATATCTTGAGTTCCAAGATAATAATCTTCGGATTGTGTTTTGTTTTATACTTTTTGAAATTGTCGACTGGTATTGGGGTTTTACAAGATTATGCTCAATGAGGATGCACAATATTTAACAATGTTTATTTTTTTTTTGTATTGGTATTGTTTAAAATAAATATCTCATTTTCTCTGGAGAGTAACACTTTATACTGTTGTTATAGTTGTTATAGTTGTTATACATGGATTTCATTTCAAAAAAGAATACAGTCATATATATTAATGTATCTTTTGAAAACTTATAAGTTGTCTTAATGTTATTAACGACGCTTTCCGAAATTATAGATATTAAATTTTTATCGGCTCCTTTCATTTCTTTTTTTTTGCCGTCCAACAATACTTAAATAGTTACAAGAACAAATGGCTCAGGAACATCAACAAGGCATGAGCCAATTACGTTGATGACCTGGTTTACACATACAATCTCCACGATATAAAATATATATGCACACACAATCGTACATGCAATACACTTTCGATAACCACGTCACAAAATAATCCTTCCCCGACTTAGATTTTCGTTCGTTATTAGGTTATTAAACAATTGATTGACATCATAGATATCTTATGTACACTAGATAGTGCATCTAATTATTCTGCAATTCAAAAATTGAAGCCGTGATTGCAGTCTCAGGTCGTTCCCATGAAATGAGAAGATTCGTATGTTTTCTATTTCTTAAACAGGGAACTTAAACATTAAGTTATCCCTACTCCAAATACGTTTTTAAACTATTCAAATTATAAAAGTTATTGTTGTTTTTAAGCGTTTATTAGCAAGTGGGAACGACCAACATGGCCGCCATCTATTCAAATGGGGGTAACCGCTGGAATATTTTTTGCTTCAATTTTACTAAAAGAGACGCGCTATCTAGTGTATATAAGATATCTATGATTGACATGTATAAGTATACCATGTAACTGTACATAACTGTACTATGTATCTGCACATTTAAATCAAATTACTTTTCCAAATTGTGCTGATATTAATTTGTTTGTTTTTAGAGTGTATAATTAAAAAATTATTCTGTTACCAAGTACGACACACCAGTCAATAAATTATTTGACAGTTATGCGAATAATAAAAGTATAGGAAGAAATCGAGAAAAATAAAATATAGTAATTTTAAAAGGCTTTAAGATTATCATTAAGAAAATCCGATAATAATTTGGCAAATTGGTTATTAGAAATTTAATTTCAAAATAATTGAAAAACAGAGGCAGTTGGCTAGATTGCTTATTTCTTTGCCAAAAGTGAGAGGAACATGGGAAGTACAAGTATTCTGGCGTTTTGTATTATCGGCTTCCTGGTGCTATCTAGCAATGGCTCATGGGTAAGTCTGCAACCGCAATGGTATATATATGTCTTGAAATTTACATTCAGGATTTTAAGCATCAGGCGTGGAAAAAATAGGCGAGTACTGATCGCAGGAAATGTTAAACAGATGCAGGAAATTCGTTTGAATGAAGATTTGCTATTGAAAATTTAAAGGAAACCTTGACACCCATGTCCCACTATGGGCGCAACAACATATGGTTGACAGACATTATTCCTTGAATTTAAAACCATGGTCAGCTAAAACACTGTATGTAGATGCACATGCAGATTTAGCACAAAAATACTCAGTTGTCTGCAGGAAATTTTGGTCTCCATGCAGAGTGTGGTCCCAGGAAGAAAATTCTTTTTTCCTGCCTTGTTGAGCATCTCACTCAATATATTGTTGATGGAAAGTTTTTGTAGATGAAAATTTTCGAGTGTAAATTTCATACATTTATTTAAACCTAACCAGGAACAGTTGCGAAAAATACAACTATAGGCGCTCTGGCAGGAATCGAAACTGCGGCCCTGTGATTCCGGTGCAGCGCTCTATAACCAACTGAGCTACAGAGTCCAGTTGTCGAGCTATAACCGCAAGTTTATGGATGTTGGGCATATCATGAACTTGAAGGAGTTTTATAGATCAGGGTTCGTAGTCTCCAAGACCAAAAAATTTCAAAGACTTTCAAATATTTTTTCTGCCTATTGTCAAAGACTTTTCAAAGACCTTTGAGAGCAATCATGTGTCGAAAAATTGCGTTGTATAAGCACCATTTCTACCAGGTAATTAGTCCCGTCAAATCACATCCTAAAATGCACTTTTTCGTCGATATTTGCGAAAATTTTGCTTCAATCAATCTATTTTATTAGCTAGGAAATCGTATAATAAAATAATCACTAAAGAATTTAAAGACTTTTAAAGACGTTCTTCGCTTTTTCACACACTTCAAAGACTTTCAAAGACCTTAAAGACCTGCATGCATTCAAATTTAAAGACTTTCAAGGATTTCAAAGACCGCTACGAACCCTGTAGATAGAAATTTTGAACGTAAATTTTATACATTTTTAGACCTTCCTGCCAGCAGGCGTTTTTTAAGTTTTTTTATATATTTAGTCACCCGTAACCTGAAGATGCAGTGATACTCCGAAAAGTAGAGTTTCTCTACAATATGGTCTAATTATTCGAACACTGTGACAGAATTGTAGTCAGCAGACTTGCATCAATAGAAAGCTTACAAAAACTACATACAGTATAAGACATTTTTAAAATGGTTAGCTGGGATTTTCAAGTGGTTTTCGACTTATTACCGATTCAAATGTGAAAAATAAGACAGAAACGTGCTTACCAGCATGCCTGTCAGATGTTGGGATCCTAGGTAGCGACGCTATCAGGGGCGGCGGAACAGGGGGGCTAGGGGGCTAAAGCCCCCCCAGAAGCAAAAGTGGGGGGGGCTTAGCCCTCCCCAGAAAATTTTGTTTTTTCTGGAAAAATTTTGATAATTAAGGAAACATTTAGTGTATTTTTTGAAAATTTAGGTATAAGGGGAAAAATTTGCAATATTTTGTTTAAAAATTGTATATGTCCGGAAAAATTTTTTGTTATAGGGCCGAAAAAATTTTTTCATCCCTTTTCTTGTATATGTCCGGAAAAATTTTTGTACCCCTAAAATGGTACACTGACCGAAATTTTTTGGCGACGGGGGGGGAGGTGAAATCTGTTCCGCCGCCATTGAACGCTATACCTGCAAGTGCCTGAGGCTAACTGCAATCCTTGGTCAGAAGGTCTTTGCCAATAAGTTCGGTGACCCATCTTAGGATGTTGATAAAAATTTCAAAGCCCATCTAATCTTACAAAAAATGTTTCATGACCCACCCAATCTAAATTGGGAAAATACATTTTTATAACAAAAAAAACTTGCAGGTATGAACAGTGTAAATATACACGGCACTGTATTGACATATACATAATTCCACCAAGCTTGACATACTGAGCTGCTCTCCAGTTGGTTGTATTTGCTGTAATTCGACCACTTCTTGTTGTTGTATAAACAAAGTACTAGCTTCAATAGCATCATTTGCATTTGATAATTTGGATAGTCTTCTTTAATTATATTATTAATGTCTTTATTTTTTGAAGTAGACATGCACGGGTTTTTGTTTGGTGGCCCAACCGTGGACATACAAAAAAATTGGCGGCCCATCGAAACTGCCCAAAGATTTTCCATGGCCCATCCCAAATTACTCCAGCCCACCCTAGCAGTTACTTTATGACCGGTCCCTAAGAGTCGTACTCCAGACGTAAATTTATCAAATGATGCCATCAAAAACTTAAAATTTCCTGTTCTGTGGCCGAATTTTATTCACCATAGCCGACAATCTTGTCGGCTTGATATATGAAAATTTTTGAGCAATTGGGTTTGAGCAAATTAGCGTACACTCAATTTTGACAATATTAAACATAACTCAAAAAATTTCTTCGGAGGGCTAACTGCAAGTCTTTTTGGCTAACTGCAAAAAAAGTAAATATACAGGGATGCTTACCAGCCTTCAGGGCACAATATGAACGCAAAATGAAATTACCCCTCCATATGGTAAGTTTTCCATAATTTTTGTTCCTCTATCTGCCTCATGACTATTACTAAAATGCGGCTAAGAGAAAGTTCCGTCATACAAGATTTGAAAGAAGATGTATAGTTGTGTAGTTTTTTGCAGCAGCTCCTGGTAATTAGGTCTAGAAAATGTATAAAATTTGCACTGAAAATTTCCACCTACAAAAACATTTTCTGTTTAATTTTCTCTAGATGGTAATAGATCAGAATTGCCGAGCATACGAGCAAGCTTGCAAAAGTGATGAAGACTGCACTGACTGTTTTACTCATGAACTTCGTTGTCTTGGTACACCAGGAAGCTGTTTCAAACATAGCATGGATGATGCAGGTTTTTGACAACAGCACGTTGACCACCGCACCCTGCATGACATTTTATGATCTCGTTACTTAACTATATACAAAGAATACTTAATTAACTACATACAAGAATTGACTGTCTTTATGGATTAAAATATTTCTAAACATGAGGCCTGCATGACATTTTATGATCTCGTTACTTAACTATATACAAAGAACTTAGTGCTAAATAGAATTGATTGCCTTTATGGATGGATGGGTTTAAAATATTTCTAAATATGAGAAACTGTAGTCTCAGAAACATTAAATCTAACATAGACTTAAAAGAGTGTACTATATTTGTCTCATTTATAAAATTTCAATTACACTACCTAATTGTTTGCATTAGTACACATGTTTTGGGGTCCATAGTAGGGCATGGGTGTTAAGGTTTCCTTCAAATTTGCAACAGCAAATCTTCATTCAAATGAATTTCCTGCAGCTGTTTAACATTTCCTGCGAGCAGCAGCGCTCATGTGCTCACCATTTTTTTCACCCCTGAATATCAGTAATATCAACGACAAAATCACAGATACTTCTATTTTAGTACCAAAAAGCCGATAGGCCCGATACCATCGAAACTTGTACGAATATTTTTTTTTATTTTTTTGCTTGTGTCAATAATTTTTTTTAAATATAATCCCTTGCACAATTTTCTTTTACTTCAACTCATAATTTTCCCCATTGAAAAGTCGCTGCACAAACTATTTTTTTCAAACTTTCTTGGTGTACAAATTTTTTTTCTTTGTTTTCCCTTTATTTTTTTTGCTTTATCCCCAACCCCATCACTTTTCTAATGGTCCGCCCCTTAGAATATAAAAATTTTGGAACCCCCTTGGATGCAATTTGTTGAATACCCCACTACCCCAGAGAATAACTCACTATAAAATACTTAATTTTGCCATTTTTTAAAAATCTCTCAAGCCACCCTCTAGGAAAATTTAAGATGAAGACCCCTCCTCCCCTATTGGATATCCGGACCATCAACAGTGTACATATTAAATGGATGGCCCATTGAGTCCCAAACCTGGAGTCTTTTGCGAACGAAATTAAAATTGGCCTAATGTGAAACAGGCTTTTATAATAATATAAGGGACCGGTCATTATTTATGGAAG
>CACRXK020001724.1:0-50581 GCA_902702795.2 Paramuricea clavata
TGTTTATAGTTTGTTTTGACCTTAATAATGGCCACTATTCTACCAGTTGCTCCACATTTTTTAACAATTAATTCCCTTCTCCAAAGTAGAGCTACACCCCCCTGTCCACGTCTCCACCCAACATTTTTATTATTCAATGGGCTACTTGTTGCATAGACATAAAACCTTGTGACCAGAGAGCTCAGAAATTGTAAGTTATCATCATAAAGCCAATGTTCGCTCAATGCTAGAATATCAGATCTTTGTAAAAGGTTTTTAACATACGTGAAACTACCAAAAATACCGCTGCAGTTCCAACACGTCAATCGAAGATTATTATTAACTATGTCCGACATTGTTGAAGACTATATGTACCAATATACAAAGGATGTCATAACTCGTGTAACAAAGCTGTTCAGTAAGCCTGACTATGAAACCGAAACTGTCATGATTGTAAAACCTATGATCTGACATTAAAACAACCGATTCCAGTCTAGTCATCATCAGTCTTATTTTTTTTTTAACCATTTCTGTTTTGAAATCCATTCCCTCGCATATACATGCTTGGGCCAGAAGTCATTATCTGACACCGTCTGAAAGTCCGATAATTTGACATTTACCCGAACGGCTGCAGTACCCTTTCCTTTGCTTTTAAAAAGCCTAACAAAGGTTGGGGAAATCCCCTTCTTCTCCATATGATTAACAATTAATTGCTGGTTAACACCCTCGTGCACGCCGCCTAAATACAGTCGCTTTGTTCTATGCTTTCCAACGTCGATAAAATTACTTTCGCTGCCGTTTGTACTAGCTTGATTTTTAGCGGTTTCACTTATATTTGAGTTTTCATTCTCGTCTGCACAGTGAGGTTCCGCCTGGGATTTCTGCAGTTGATTACTCGATTTCTGCGATCTCCAATATTTAATTTAATTTCATTTCATTTATTTTCAGTTCAGTTCAGTTCAGTTCAGTTCAGTTCAGTTCCTCTCATCAACTTTCGTAAATGTGTAATCTGTAAAAATTAGTATTAAAACTCTAAAAAAATAAATTAAAAACCCATTTATACACTGTTAAGACAAAAAGATGGTTCTAGCCAGGTAAAGAGTTAAATCAGATTAACAAACATGTAAATGTTACACATGCATGTTAGTAGGAATAGTTTTGGTGGGACTTAATTGGATCTTATTTAAGATCTGTTGTCCTTTTCGTTCAATCATTTGTTAATATATGTTATTGATTGTAAAGTTAATTAAAAAAAAACAAACTTCGGAATGGCTAATTCTTCAATTTATAAGATAAATCAATAAATGCGGCAATTTAAAGCATATTTACTGTGTGTATGTCTAATTCATTTTCAACAGAAATTCTGCAAAGCAGTAGCTGCTGTCCTGCATTTCTTTGTGCTGTCAGCGTTCGGATGGATGTTGTGTGAGGGAATATTACTGTACATCTTACTCATCAAAATATTTGATGGTGCTCGTGGGAAACACTGGAAGATCTTTAATTTCATTGGCTGGGGTAAGTGTTTTCAATTTCCAAAGGTAGACAAAATAGTACAACCCCACAAACCTAAACCCATTTCCCGTGAATCATCGCAGTTACATCGCAGAAAAATTATTGTTTTTTTATGAATATGATACTTTTATCATTTATAGACCTGGAGCGAGGGGGATTCGCCGAAATATTATCCGAAGTGATGATATTTCACGAGGGGCTTCGCCTCGAGGAAAATATCATCAAATGATGATCACTGAGGGTAACATCTATACAATAGTATATCCCAAAGCTGAGGGTCTATAAATGATATATTATACCGAAAATTAAAAGCCTCCAAGTTGAGAATTAAAAACTTCACACATACCTTCTTGAATACGATGTTTTATTTTCGGATTAACGCACGTATTCGTCGCTTTTCTTTCGAATCACATATCGTTTGGAATATTAATGACAACATTTTTCAAATTTTGCTTCAAAATTTTGAAAAATCCCCAGGTTTTACGTTTAGAATTTGATTAATTATTCATCACTCATCAATACTATTTATATTTTGTCGTCCATGTTGTTGTCATGCGTGTTGTCTCGCGCGGTCTACGCGAATAATGTTCCACCCCATGTTCCCCGGGGAACATGGGGTGGAACATTGTCAAAAGGAACGCAGGGTCGCTAATTGATGACGTAAGGCGTGATATCGCAATTAATTTCATGCTCACGTGGCACAAACTAAGCTTCCTGATTGGACAATTTGAATTTGAGGTATAATATTTCCCAAAATCCTGATATTCATTCATACACTTACGTTGGTATCACTTGGTATACATACATGAACTTGTGGTTAGAGCTCAACAAATGGGCTCTCTAGCTCAACTGGTGAGAGGGCTGCACCGGAATCGCAGGGCCGCAGGTCCGATTTCTGCCAGACGGCCAATATGTAGTTGAATTTTTCGCAACTGCTCCTGGTGAGGTTTATGATAATATTTATTATGATTAATTTTACACTCGAAATTTGCATCTATAAAACTCTTCAGCATGTCATTTATTCTGGTTACTGTATTTAATATAACTTACTCACTGGTAGTCCAAGACATTTCGTCTGTAAAAATAACGTCTTCGAACGTATCCTTTCTCGCTAAGGCGTCAATGCAAAATGCTAGCCTTTTAACCTTGTTCGGCTTACGAACAAACTGGCAATACCTATAGTATTTTCGTGTTTCCATCCTAGTTTTTCACGTCTAACACGACGTATTGTTGAGGATGATATATCAAGGCCACATTCCTTCGATATTAATTTTCTTAATTCCGCTGATGTTAACTCATGTTTTCGTCTATAAATGTAAGATGCTCCTCACACAGTTTAAATTTCCGTCCAGATCGTGGGGCATCAAAAAGATTACCACCCTTACTGTAGCGTTTGAGAAATTTACTCAGATGTCCGTGAAACATTGATGAATTCCTCGGATAAAATTTTTGTTATGCGAGTCGTGGTTTTTTCCGATGAGAGGGACATGATACGTCTTCGGGAATATAATTATTGCTTTTCCATTGTATTGCTTCCCAACCTTCGCAAAATGTTTTTTAAAAATGCTGCCTTGTTTCGCCGTTAGTATCGCAAAAATATTGTTCATTCTGATTTCTAGAATACAATATTTACACTCGGCAAAGTCGTGTTGCCTTCGGGGTGCGCCGTGAATTGCAGTCAAGCCTCACATCACCCACACAACCGTGGTTGAACCACGGTGTAACCGCGGCAATCCGAGGTTTAACCGCGGGCGAACCGCAGTTGACCCGAGGTCAAACCGAGGTCGGCGCGAGTCGAACCGCCATCAGAGGCGTAGCCAGGATTTTCGGTCAGAGGGGGCCGGCAAAAATCCAGGTGGGGCCAAGCCGCCAGTGACTCGAGACGCAAAGTTCGTGCAAGAAAAAATTTTGCGGACCACAGAACATTTTAAATCTCTCCCTCCCCTCTCCTCCCCTCCCCCGTCGACAACTTTTTCAGTAAAAAGTTTTTCTGGACAATAACATTACAATTGCTTTCGTAGCACTTTTCCCGATTTGCGTAATACTTTTTCCGATGCTTCACCACGAAGATTCCGACAACATTAGAGAGTTTGAGCAAGAGAACGAAATCGGACGACGCGGTGGACCGTGGTTGACAATTTTTGCCTGTCTTGCACATTATCTTACGCATTCTGAGTTTAGGGTCAGGCGTGAAGACAGATTAGAGATTTATGTCTAGCTGTTTATGAATGCTGACCCAAATCGTTACCCTGATCAGGACAAAACAGTGAGACATCAATCCATATCTCGTCTTCGTTCTTCTGCCTTCGTTCACAACGAAAAATTCGCAAATATTTTGGCAAAATTCGTTGTAAACTTCGTTCCGAACGAAGGAAGAAGGACAAAGACGGGATATAGTTTCATGTCTAGCTGTTATTTTCTGGGTCAGGGTAAGAATTAGGGTCAGTATGCATACACAGCGACACATGGGAAGACACGCTGAACAACCACCAGTGACGTCCAACTCAGCATGCGCAAGATAATGTGCAGACGGCAAACATTGGCAAGCTCAAGCTCTCTATTGACAATTTTCCGACGGGTCTTAATTTTCCGACGGGTCTCCCACCCCGCTCCCCTCCGGCCAAGGCGCCACTGCCGAGCCCGCATTAAAAATTCATTTGTAAAAAAAACAGATTGGTTTAAACTTCATCAAACCCTCATTTAATACATATTGAAATAATTAGGGTTAGGAAAGGTATGTGTTTCAAGCTGTGTGCCGCAAATAAGAGAACAAGTGATTTTAGGTTTCACACCGATGTGCTGGAGCAAAGCATTTTTGCATTATTGACAGCATGAAGCAATATAATCACGGATTCCCTTTTTTATACAATACATTTTATCAGGGCCCCCCCAAATTTTGCCAGGGATTTTGGGGGGGCCGCCCCCAGCCCTGGCTACGCCTCTGACCGCCATCGACCCGCGGTTAACCGCGGTTTTTGTCAACTTATTTCTAGACAGTTCTGTATAGAGCTGAACAAGTCTAAAACTGTGTAAATATAGATAATTATAGTAATAATACACCCCGAGTTCATAAGTGCAAGTAAATTAAGACCACGACAACGTGTTTATTAATGACTGTTTGCCGATTAATATCGTTACAGGTATTCCTTTATTGATCGTTATTATATCACTTGGAGCGACTCAGGGTGAAGGATATGGAACAGAATCTTCATGTTGGCTTAGCCTTGAAAATAAAGTGATTTGGGCGTTTGCGGGACCTGCCTTCATTGTCATATTGGTGGGTTCTCTCATCTCAATCTTTAGGACAACTATTTTGTGCGTGTATCTTTATCCCTGTAAAGAATTGTCGTTTAGCAATAACGTACCTATTAATGATATACTAGAAATACATTCATGCAGAAACTCCTCGTCTTGATGGCAAAACTATAATTATATTTTCCGAACATGAAGTATTTGAAGTAGTTGTCATGGTAACACGATAATTTTATTAAGAATATTTTTAAATTTGAAGATCCCCTAAAAATATCACTAGTATTTTAATTACGATTTCAATATATGTATTAAGTATGTCATTATACGTTATTATATTATACGTATTATAAGCTTCAATTTAATTAAACGCTTCGCAATTTTCTTATATATGACTTATAAAGAGAGCTTGTCTGTAAAAATCGCAGTAATTCGCCATTCTCTGGCAGATATGAAAAACTGAAAGTTCTTCAATTTCCCTTGATTTTACATATATTGTAGACCTATCCAATCCCACACATTTACTGAAGTTTCAGCCATAAAACACAAAATGAAGGAAAGTTAGAGTACTTCAAAAATCGAACCAAAAATGACGCGAAATGTCCAAGAAATTTCGCTATACTGTATAGAGCAGTCAACATCATGTGCTGTGCTGAGCGCGCATTATAAGTTTTGGTCTGCTGTTACAATATATATGTTTTTAGAATATATGGAACTTTCTCGTAATATCTTTTCTCCATAAATCGAAATGTTATTGACTTGGTTATTTTAAATCAAAGATGGTTGAAATTTCCGTGTTCTCCAAACTAGCCAAAGTACGTCTTGTGAATCGCCTATTTAAATATGGTCCTATACTTTCTTTATAAATGTATATATGCATAATTTCTTAGGGTAGGATGTAGTCATTCAACGACGATTTCAGATGTTTGGGATTCTTTTGTGTCTTGGAAAAATTTGCCGTTAAACATGTACAATATTAGCGTAAAGGCTGCATTCCAGTTACGCGTTTTTCATACGTGCGTACACGCACGTAGAAGTTGAATTCGCTTAAAATTTCATATAAGTGCAAATAACCTTAACAAATACACATTAAATCATACACAAAACTGAATTCTGTCCTTTTATAAATTTAGTTATTTCATAAGTAGGATGTAAAGCGAATTCAACTTTTATGAAAAACGCGTAACTGGAATGCAGCCTTAATTGAGTGCTTGGATTTTTATTAACCAGCGCGTTACGATTCCAATATCTTACGCTTTTCCTATTCAAAAGGTTAACATGCTTCACTGTAGATGCCACTGAGAACACACAGTTTACTTTCAATGATTTTCTCTGCATTCAAGTTACTTTGTCTACAGTATATGTGTATATATACACTGCGTGCACGCACGTACGTACGGACGCACGACCAAGCACATTTTACTACGCATTTCACTGATATGTGCATTCCGCCTTTTTTTCTCGCTTCCCAACGGCGTTCGACGGTCGACGTTCGACGCAGGCCTGGTTACAAAATTTGGCGCCTTTTCAGGTTTTCATCAATACTTCTGTCATTCAAGACAAGACATTGACTATTTATATTGATTTACATTAACTTCGGAAAATTCATACTTGAAAAGGCGCCAAATTCTGTAACCAGGCCTGCGTCGAACGTCGACCGTCGAACGCCGTTCGGAAGCGAGAAAAAAAAGCGGAATGCACATATCAGTGAAATGCGTAGTAACTTTTTTCGAACGGAAAAAAAATAGTCGCAGCCCCAAGGTGACACGGCTCGTTTAAATTGCGGTGCCCGTTCAAGTTTGGAACCGGCTTTATATTCTGCTGTGAGTTTGTACTTTTGTGCGGAATCACAAGCATATTTACTTCTTGTAATCTCTAAGGGTGGTAATTATTTTTGTCGCTGCTGACGCTGCATATTTAATTGTTTACATTTTCTATCGATACATTCATGTACGACTTGCATTTTATAACACATACTTTCAAATAATTTTTCTTACGTATCGATTCCGACTAGTTCGACAACATAACAAATTTCCAATGTTCGGACGGGTCTCAACAATAGCGGGGTGGAAGTTACATTACATTTGGTGATTTGGAAAATACTTAGACTCTTAGTTAAATATTTCCGTGTAATTTAAATTAAAACTTCGAGATGAAGCTATTAAGGAAATAAGAAAAATACAATGGACTTACCTTTATGCTTGAAGAACTGTAACAAACCAATGTAACATAATCAGACAGTTTCAATTGCAATATTAAACTACAGTGGACAATTATAGCCTTGCTGTGTGCGTTTATTCACAACTTTGTTGAGAAAGTTACTTCCGGGTTTATAAGAGCGTAGGTTATACAAATCAATTATTATTTTATCATGTAAATAATCTTTGAACTGGTTTTTCTTTATGTACTAGATCACGACATAATTTGTCGCAGGCACTCTAGAAACGATAACGCTTACTATCCTGCATTCTAACCTTTTTCAGTTCAGTTTCCATTCAACGACAACGTTTTTATATTTGTATTTATATACAGTACAGGGTGTCCCCCAAAAAAGTACTTACCCTCTATAGAAATTATCCTATTGTTATAATTTGAACCGCTGATGCCTGAGCACTATGCTGAGCCCAAAAGTGCGTAAACACAATTGAATTGAATGAAGCGTGTGTTCTTATAGTGACGACTACCGTAAACACAGAATCGTTTTGAAATAAAATGTAAGAAATAATATTCACAGTGTCACGCTCCAGTTAATATGAACCACTCAATGGGCACTTCCGAGCTATAGACTAAATTTTGATCTAGGCAAGTACAACAAAATCCATCTAGAAAGAGCATGTTAAAATTAGTAAAATTGCAAAGTTTGGCCGGAAAATTTTGTAAAATTAGGAAAATAATAGCTCTATGAAAATTTTGTATTAATTTGTATTAATATACGCACGGAAAAATGCACCACATTTGGGCCGAAAGTGGTGCAAATCCCCGTGCGTGCTAACAAATTAATACAAAATTTGCAAATTTCGCAGGGCTATATATTCCTCAATTTACGATATTTCGCAACCAAACGTTGCATTTTACTAATTTTAACATGGATTGCTCTTTCTAGCTGTGCTGATGGATTTTGTTCTTCTTGCCTAGATCAAAATTTAGTCAATAGCCGGAATTGCCCATTACGCTAGTATTGTACATGTTTAACTGCAAATTTTGCCAAGACACAAAAGAATCCCAAACATGTGAAATCGTCGTCGAATGACTACATCCTAGCCCTAACAAATTATGCATATGTAGCTACATTTATAAAGGAAGTAGGACCATATTTAAAGGTGATCTACAGTCCGATCTGCGCATGTGCACAAGTGAGCACACTTTATGATACAAACAGTTTAACTCTGTTTTGAGTTCTTGAAACGCCTGATTGTTGTTTCTTGATCATTTATTATACTCTAGAAGCTTGAAAATATAAATAGTTGTCGAATAAAGCTCAATATTTTGGACACAAAAATGTAAACAAGGGCTTTGTTTACACACGGACTGTAGATCATCTTTAAATAGGCGATTCACAAGACGTACTTTGGTTAGTTTGGAAAACCCGGAAATTTCAACCATCTTTGATCTAAAGTAACCAAGTCAATAAATTTCGATTTATGCAGGAAAAATATCACGAGAAAGTTCCATATATTCTAAAAACATATATTGTAACAGCAGACCAAAACTTATAATGCGCGCTCAGCACATGCAGCTAGCGCATGATGTTTACCGCTTTATATAGCAAAATTTCTTGGACATTTCGCATCATTTTTGGTTCGATTTTTGAAGTACTCTAACTTTTCTTTATTTTTTTTCATGGCTGAAACTTCAGTAACTGTGTGGGATTGGACAGGTCTACAATATATATAAAATCGAGGGAAATTGAAGAACTTTCAGTTTCTCATATCTGCCAGACATTTTGTGATTCTTACAGGCAAGCTCTCTTAAAACTAATAAAACTACCTTTTATCGATAAACCATCAGTTTGAAAAAAAAAAGATTTCAAATTCTCGCACGAAAATAAGTTTGCTTTTCTCTTTAATAATTAAATATTTTAGTGCATTAAAAAAGGTAAATAATGAAAATACAGTAAAATGCTATCTTTTTTCATTATGCCCATGCAACGATAAAAGGAAACAATACATCAATATTTAAAACAAATTTACCTTTTCTCAAACGAACTCGTGTGAAAAACTTAGCAAATTTGCAAAATATTTTAATTAAAAGCAGATATATTAATTTTCAAATAGTATCTGTTATTATAATGTCGCAATGCAGTCATAAAAGAGCGAAATTTAAATTTGACCATTCAGTGTTCTCCATTTCCTTGACAGTTCGCCAGTTTTTCGAGATCAGTGAGAGGTCCACCCTTGGTCACGGATCGCGATGATTGATGCATGAACTTCACACTTCGCTCGGGGGATATGTGTAATTTTTTTCCCCAATTTGTGAACATATTCCAATTCACCTTTTGGCGCGAGAACATGTCAATAGACCATCAATTGTTATTAATGTTATAAAATATATCACAACAGATTTCCGTTGTCCGTCTTTGTTTTCCAGGCCAACACAATCGTGTTTGTCATGGTGCTACGTACAATGATGAACTCTCACAAAATCAAACAACGGGACAACATTGGTAAAGTCAGAGCTGGTGTAAGAGCCGCTGTAGTAATCTTCCCAATCCTTGGCTTGACATGGCTGTTTGGCTTGATGACTTTCAACAAAGAAACGTTGTTCTTCCGCTATCTATTTGCCGTGTTCAATTCCGCGCAAGGAATGCTCATTTTCTTGTTTCATTGTGTCTTTAATAATCAGGTAAGTACCGCGAGGAAATCTGAAGTTGACTGTCCATTGTAAAAAATATTTTACAATAAGCAGGCATGGTTTATGCCTGCATTGCTTGAAAATTATTGTACTGGGATTGCCAGTAAATGAGGCGAAAAACAGGTTTCAACTCACTTTAATTATCAAAATATATGGAAAATTACAAAATAGTAAATTTAGGTAAAACACTGTTTTCCTTCGCATGCCATCTTAGCTCTCCTGCGCATGCTCTAACAAAACGTAAATAAACATCGTCCAAAAGGCGATCGCAGAGATTATTGTCTACAACCCAATACACCGGAAGGACTGGGGTCGATGCGATCGCGTCTTAAAATCTGAATGTAAGTTTCTCTAATGCATTGTTCACTCAATACTATATAATGTCACTGTCCGTTCATACACTCTCTTTTGCTTCCGACTTCGTTTCCTGGTCTTGATCCATATCCACTGGTACTAATAACGATAATCGCTGAGCACTTCGTGACATGCCTGTAGAAAGTAGGAAGTTATGGAGCGACGCTACCTCCAAGCTCTAACGGGCTAACTCCAAAAATCATTTGGAGCTAAGTATACAACTGCAAAAATAATTTAGGAGCTAGGCATCTAAGCCTGGAGTTACTGGCTAACTCCAATAATCATTTGGAGCTACGTTTAACTCCAAAAATCATGAAAAAACAAGGTATCTAAGCCTTGAGTTACTGCCTAACTCCAAAAAGTATGTGTATAGCAAGGCGAGTCAGCCTATAGCCGCTAGGTACATACATGTAAGGTTGAAGTTACTTGCTGTGTTGCTAACTCCAAAAATAATTTGGAGCTTGTTATCTAAACCAGGAGTTACTGACTCACTGGAATAACTGGAATAACTGCAAGAACTCTCAGAATGCACTTCTATATTCCGCTGTATTAAATAAGACTGAAATACCCAGAATATGCGCATAAACATGACATTGACACACTTGGCATTTTCTTCTCGTTCAGAGGCTAAATTTTGATCTCAAGGTATTACGGTCGGCGATTATTACAATATCTCCTGGGCGCAGATTACGGTTGGCTGTATTCCACTTGCGACGAATAACCAAGGCTGGGGCGTATAACTCCGTCCATTTCTTCCAGAACTCGTCTGTCACGATCTGGACAACGTGATAACGCTTTCCTGGATTATTACCGTTAGGCTGCCATCCAACAGGATTCTTCGCCGTTGCTCTGCCCAGCAACAAGCTGTTGGGAGTAAGGATGTTTAATTCGGAATCAGCGCTCGGGTGGGTTCCGATAGGTCTTTCATTGAGAAGGTTCGTGGCTTCGCTACACACCGTCATGAACTCTTGGACTGATAGACGTTCGTTATTGATTGATTGAGAAATGAATAGCTCTCTTGGCACTCTTCACCAGGGATTCCACAGCTCCTTGGTACCAAGGACTATCAGCGGGGCCGAAGATCCAGGTCAGTCCATTCTCTGTGCCACTTTTATGTAGGGATTGTCGGTCAATGCTCTTCCAGGTTTCCGTGAGTTCCCTTTCCGCACCAATTAGTTGTGATCTGGGATCACTATATATGATTTAGGGCCAACCACGAACACTGACGAATCAGCTGAGAGTCATTAGGAATGATTCGGTATCGTACCCGAACACAGCTTCAATGTGGACTGCTCTCATAACTAGATCTGTGAAGATTACTCCGTACGCTTTACTACTTGTTCTTTTCTGTACTTCTCCACGAACCGAGTAGGGTCCGAAAAGGTCTATCATAACGTGGTTGAAAGCTGGAGATGGTTTCAATCTTGCTTTCGGTAGTTGTCCCATTTGCTGCTCGAGGAACTTTGCTTCTCGTAGCTTGCACATCTGACATTTACTCTTGATTGATTGAGCGAGTTTGCTTCCTTGGGTTACCCAGTAGAGTTGACGGAATCGTGCCTAAGGTTGCATCACGCCCTCTATGACCAGAAGTGTGAGCTCGTTGCATAAAGAGTCTGGTAACATGACGTCGGTAGGGCAATAGCTTTTGCAGCGAAGAATCCACTGTCATGGGATTTTTGTTCTTCAGGCGCTGTCCCACTACCTAGAGTCCACTTTCATCTTGGACTGGATTCAAACAAGCGAAACGACCACCTTTTCTGCCTTTGCGGTCAGTTTTTGTCAGTTCCCTATGGCGTCAGTTCGTGGACAAAATGTTCATTTCGTCATGTCAACCGTCGTTTTGTCGTTCATTTGGACGTGTCAGCTTGTCGTTTCTCCACTTCGTCGCGGCGTCTAACTAATTCGTCGTTACATGTCTCACTTCGATGTCTCATTTCGTCGAGGCGTCTACCTAATTCGTCGTTGCATGTCTCATTTCGATGTCTCACTTCGTCGAGGCGTCGTTACATGTCTCACTTCGATGTCTCATTTCGTCGAGGCGTCTACCTAGTTCGTCCTTGCATATCTCATTTCGATGTCTCACTTCGTCGAGGCGTCGTTACTTGTCTCACTTCGATGTCTCATTTCGTCGAGGCGTCTACCTAGTTCGTCCTTGCATGTCTCATTTCGATGTCTCACTTCGTCGAGGCGTATATTTTCGATCTCTTCGTCGCAGCGTGTACCCGGTTTTCGGTGAGTGCATCTCTTCGTCGCGTCACTTCGTCGCGGCGTTTCGTCGCGTCACTTCGTCGCGGCGTTTCGTCTCTTCGTTTCGTCGCGGCGTTTCGTTTCTTCGTCGCGGCGTGACCTTTTCCCGCCAAAAATGGACACTTGACCAAACCATGTCAACTGCTGAAGCACTATGAAATTGGTCTTGGCCATTTATCTCAAAGCACGAAATGTTCTGTTTTGAGAAAACAGTATTTAAAACATTTGAACTTTTGCTTGAATATCTTATATTTCGAAAAACAGTATAAACTGTACGGTCTAAATTTAGTTTGCACGGTCTAAATTTAGTTTGCATGAAAGTCGTAAACAACACCATATAAGGATAGACATTCCATATTTGGAAAAACGAACGTTTCTCAATTCAGCTTGAGAGCCTGTTCGCAGGCTAGGTTTGTACAAGATGGAGGAAGTAAAAGCCGTGACGGACATTTTAGAAGATGCTTTGTCAAAAATAAAAAATGTTACTGGTTCGACTCAAAGTCCGCAAAATCAAACGAATTCTACTAGTTCTACTGCCAGTTCTACTCGTCAAACTAGTTCCACTGGCGAAACGCATACTCATTCCACATTACTGGCAAGAGCACAATCAAACTTCAGGCAAGTAATAAATTATTCATGATATATTTTATTATTTATTTGCGTATATTGAGATTTTAGTGTTTATGCATAAGCTTGTTTGTTTTCATTATTTTAAAATATCGCCGTTTTCCTTTCAAATGTCAGCATCATGCATTAACTTGCTGTATGGGGTTGGGGACCTGGGGTTATACTATGCCTATGGGGTTAGCTTTTATCACAAAAGTTGGAGCCCCAAAACTATTTTAGTACTATTTTGACCACTATTATTTATTTTCATATAATATCTAATTTGTTATTAGCAATTAAATTATTGCTGAACTATCACCAAAACTTTGCCTCAGCCCCCTGCCCCCAATGGTATGCTTCTGCCCCCCTCCAAGAATTTGTAAACTAGTGATAATCTGTAAAGTTTGAGAGGAAAATAATACCTAATAATTGCCCCTGGGTAATCAGCCCCCCCCCCCCAATACAAAATTGCTTCATATGATAGTGTCAGCATACAGTAACTTTGCCTCATATGGGCTGCATGTGCACTGCATGCACCCCAGCATGCACAGTGTAATAATAATAATAATATCTCGATTACGGCATTAATTGCTACGATTTAACGAATTACTTTGGAAAAAACGTTTGGTTGAAGGTAGAAAAATGATGTTACAATGCTGATTTTGACAACAGATTTTTTAGTTTATTTAGAACTTCTGCATCTCATGATCATTGATAAACAGCACAACAAAATAATTGGTTATTGATACACAGTGTATTAGCTAGAGATGTTACCCTTAAAAAGTACTCCTCTCTCTAAATTATGTTCACTTTTAACAAACGTTTTTTAGTTTCACAAACATAATATATATTCACTTATTTAAACATTGATATTATATTCCTTGCTGACATAATGTGAGAATGATCCCCAAGTTTTCTCAGTTCTTTTTCATTCTCATCCCTTGTCCTTTATCTTCTTTTCCTTTTGCCCCCTCATTTTCCTTTTGCCCTTTCCTTTCTTTTCCGCTTTGTTCTCTTCTTTTCTCTCTTTCTTTTCTTTCCCTTCCCTTCCTTTGTTTTTAATCTTCTTTGAATTTCTTCCCTGGGCCTAAGACCCTTTGATTCCTCCCCACCCCCAGGAATTATAGAAGAATATACACCCCTGGCATAATTTGTTTTGGTCACAGTTCTTATAAAATAGAAACGTACAAGGTGTCTATGTGAACTTGAAAGATGTTATTTGCACTTCACAAACCTAGAAATAACACCTTTCAAGTTCACCTTATTAGAACCCGCACACCCGAAAATCTTTATCTACACACAAACTTTCAGTAATTACAGCTTGGCAACTGCAAGGCCTCTGTCGCTCAGTTGGTTAGAGCACTGCACTGGAGTCACAGGGCTGCAGGTTCGATTTCTGTCAATAGAAGGTGTCCATATACCTGGTCCATAAGCTGGGGGCTTAAAGTGGCATGATCAACCACAATGCAATGCACGCTTTTGTTTACGTTTTTCAGTTACTTTCCTCAATAGTTGCTGCCATTCTCAAGGCCATGAGAATGGCTGTACAAACGCACACATTGCATTGTGGTTGATCATGCCCCTTTAATATATCTTATGCGCTTTCCCTTTTGTGCACAAGGGGTAAGCTGGGAGAACACAAGTTACAAGAAAAGTGCATAAAACATGAGACAATGTTTTACGTGCTTTTCCTGTGTTCTACCAACTTCCCCTCATCTATAATAACACTAGAAAAACATGAAATAAGTATTTATATTTTGTTTACAATATAGGAAGATACAATACAGTAAACAGTTTTATGCATAAACAAATTGATACTTCAAGGATCAATTTCAAAATTCTGCTAACATGTGTCATGTGGGGAACGGCAGTTTCGGTCCCGTTCAGTACGATCCCATAAGATCACAAATTCACTCACACTTTAGAAATTATATTTCACAAAAAATTTAGCTCTCCCTTTTAAATTGTGATCAAAATGCTTATCTTCACTGGAAATGAAATTTGAGCTTAGATGCTAAGTAGTCCAGAACAGTACCGGGAGACCACCAAGAATCAGTGGGTATAGTGTTGAGGAAATATATATTTTTAATATTTCATACAATTCCTCAAATTGAAAGTGTCCCATCATGCAAATTCATGTGAGCATGCATTCCTTATGTTGTTAATCAACTTTTGGGTGAATTAACCAGAGTGGAAGCACTCGTCCCCTGACGAGTAAAATCATTTTGTGTTAGTCAGAGTAAAATAATAAAGTAGGGCTGATCAGGGCACATTGCCACTTAAAGGGTAAACAGGATGCATTGGTAGATAGTGTGATGAACCCATTGGGTGGCAGCACTCTCCCCATTGACAAGTAAAATTTTCTGACGTTAGACAGGAAGATTGTAATAAAGTAGGGCTCATCAGGACACATAATCGTCACAAAGACTAAAAACTTGTTTTTTATTGAAAATTTCGAGGTAAATTTTGAGAAATGTTTCCATCAATGGTAGTACTACAAGTATTTTTCCCATACACATGCAGATTGCAGACAGAACAAATTTCTCCAGTAAGGAGAAGCAACCCATTAAACCAGATAACGACTGGGTTCGTGAGGTACATTGGGTAAAATTGTCAAGCAAATTAATGAATTTTCAAACTATTTTCATTAGGTCATCCTTTCCTCAGTTCTACAGCACCGTGCATTCGAGTCAACGCGAGACACGGCCTCGGAAAAAGCAACGAAGTTCTCCCTTTGCTGCATGGGTGAAAGACACCTGGACACATGATTTTGTTTTATTATCATCCACAACAGCGGGCAGAACACCAACTCCACAGATAATGCAACAATTACAAAGTGCTGGCTTGGGTAGAAAGAAAATTGTGTTTAAAGATAAGCAGGGTGGATTTGACCATTTGAGAGAAACACTGGAGAAGGAGTTTCCAAAGTTAGAAACACAAAAAGGTGCTTTTGAGTTACTAAGAGCAGACAGAGGAGGTTATTCTCGACCACTGTTGAGCATCCCAATGTCCAACTTAGGATACACCATCAAACATCTTAAGGAAGCCGTATCTGGAAGTGCTGCAATTTATGTGAGACCAATTCAGAGCGACCTTGACATGACCCCGATCTCAAGTGCTGGCAGTCAAGACGGTGAAACAGTGTACACTCAGTGTGTTTGCTGTCAAGAGCATGTTCCACTCTTGGAAATGAAAAGTCATGCAAGTACTTGTAAAAGTAAAGAAATAAATAGTGAGTCTGTTACGTCTAGTATTTCTGTTGGCACTATTACTACCAATGCTAATAATTTACCTGGGTCTGAGATAGAAACTATTGTGGTCGACGAAAACAATAGTGATAAAGACTTAACACTGATGGAAGATGACAGTAATATGTACAGTAATATTTTTCCCACAAGTGATGTGAAAGCAAACTGGACTGAACAATTACAAGAAATGTTTCCTGATGTGCTAAAGACAAACATTGAGTCGTCTGTGAACGTTTCTGTATCACTCGAAGAAGCTGCTGAAATCGTCTGTGATGGAATCAATGATCTGGACAAACCGAAGGAGAAAGATGATGATCTCTCGGACTTACTTGCTGGACTAGCAGCAAAAATTCAGGACAGTGACTACATGTTAACAGTTGAAAGAGATGAAGTGTGGAGTGCTGCTCTTACATTTTACAAAAAAGCTTTACTTGACAAGACCAAATTATGGCAAGACCTGACAATTATTTTTAAAGGAGAAGAAGGCCTTGATGCCGGAGCCATAAGAACAGAATTCTTTGAAATCTTGTTGAGGGAAATTAATTTTCGTCTTTTTGAAGGTCAAGAACTATCACAACTTCCAGTGAGAGATAGCAATAAGGCAATGCTTTTGAAACTGGCAGCAGTTGCAATTTCCCACTCAATTATTCAGCGTGGTCCCGCATTTAGTTGTTTGTCACCTGCTATATACTCCTACATTGCGGGTTGTGATGCAGATGTTGTTGCATCTCATATACACAAAGACGAAGTTCCAAGAAATGCAGGTAGATAGTGTTAATAATAATGTATTTCCTATTTAACAGTAAATATATTAAACATTACATTACACATCAATTTTTAGCAATTAATATTCTTTCGGATACTGTTTCGTCAGATACTGCATGTTTTTATTTTGTTTGGGGTGGCTGTCACCGCATTTATTTTAATGAAATCAAGGATCCATGATTTAACCAGTTGAGGGGCAGCACTCTTCACATGATGAGTAAAATCGTCTGGCATTGGTAAAATTTGGACGTTGTAAATTTCTGACGGCCTGATACGAAAACTCATTCTAGTAATCTAGACTAATGGAATTTTCACCTTTTACTTTACTCTGAAAAACATCTATTCTTATGTGATCAGACGTACGTTTTTAAGCATTTCAAATTATTGTTTTTTTTTGTCTATGGAAACCACAGTAAATTTAACCACGAGTGTTTATCAATTTAATTCTCAGAAACTGTGACGTGATAAAACGAACAAATATTATTGTAATGATAAAAGAGTGAGACAATTTCTCAGGTGTACAAGACAAGTGTTATGTGTTTGCAATGGAGCAAGTATTACCGAAATCAGTAGAATGTCTTTTCCGGAAGTTGAAAAGGCAGTCAGAATGGCGTAGAAACGTTCATGTTTTATGACGTCACGGTGAAGGAATGCAGCGTGGAACTTGTATGTTATTATACTTATTTAGTAACTTTATTTAGTTACAAGCTCAAAACAAGCTTTCTAGCAAAGGGAGAACCTTTGTTCGTGGGAAGGCACTGAGGGGGGGAATGCAAACTAAATAAACTTCCTAATAAGTAAAATAACGTACAAGATTCACGCTGCATTCTTTCACCGTGACGTCATAAAACATGAACGTTTCTACGCCATTCTGACTGTCTTTTCAACTTCCGGAAATGACACTCTACTAATTTTGGTAATAATTAGTTTTAATTTCATTTCATGTATATCCAAAAGTAACTGAGTTCGATTGAATTTTTTATGCACAGGTTTTTAATTTTTCACTTCACCTTTTTAAAATTATTCACCAGTAAAATGTTCTATCAATAAACTTTTTGATATAGATTTAGACAAATACGATAGCGATAATAAATTTAGCCATAATAAATTTCCTATTGCCGCTGTCATATTTGTCAAAATAAAATTTTCTAGTATTTTAAAATCTACAGTTTTTAACGTCTTTCGAAATTTTATTTACATATTCTATTTTAAATGTGTTTTGTTCAAATAAACCATTTTTTTGTTTCTTTTTTATTTCATAGGCACAGCTAACCTGTACAATTTTTTGGAGATGATCGATGACACGTCCAGCATTCACAATGTTTTAGAAGGTCATGCCTTGTGTGATGCATACTGGGCCTTGATTAATGCATCACACTGGCCTATCGAGAAGAAAATAGATGACCAAAATGTAGGTATGCTTGTTCAACATTTGCTGGAAAATGAAATAATTTACTCCAGGAAGTTAGAAATAGATAGCTTTGCCGAAGGGTTGGATGTTATGGGCCTACGCAAGATTATAAGAGAGAACCCAACGTCCTGTCGTGATTTGTTTTGTTATAACACAGAAATGATCTTGACTGCCGAGAAGTTCATATCACAAGTGCTTTTAAAAGAACCAACCGACTACTCAGAGAAACAAAGTTATGATTGGTTTTTAAAATATGTTAATTCATCAAGTGAGGAGAAGTTGAAATGTTTGCTCCAGTTTGTAACCGGGCACAGGTCGATACCACCAAGAGGCTTGTCGCACCTAATTTGTATTAAATTCCTACCCGATGATGAAAAAGCTTCCCTCCCTAAATCAATTGCATGTCTTGGCATTATCCATCTACCAACGGTGTATTCAAGTGAGAAGAAGTTCGTGCAGAGTTTAGATATAGCCCTAAAATGGGAGTGTGAAGGATTTGGATCGTCATAACTAGGACCAGTTGAGCGGCATATATCTTATAAATATAACAAACATAAGGTGGTATAGTTAACATTCTTTGAACAAAATAGTTACAGTATTGTACTCTTCCCATTTTGTTATTGTTTCTGTTTGGCTGACCATTGTTCTTGGACACTTTGTTTATAAATTTCCAAACAATGTATTCCAAAAGGTAGGCTGCAATACTGGTCAATATATCTCAGCAAACCACAGAGGAACAGAAATAAACTCGAATTTCCAATTCCTCCCTCGCCTAATTTCAATGTTATTTGACCGCCATTTAGCAGGTACGGGCCCGAGGGTAATCAAAGGCATTTGCCCACTATGTTATATGTCAAAAATCTGCATTGACATTGAAACCATGCGTACCACCTGTTTTTGACCAGTATTGTAGTTATCTGAGGTGAGTTGGTTACTTCCTACACGTAGACACTGACGTTGCAATTACCTAACGTGAACTTGAAATACTAATAGTAAACGTAATTGTTGTTATCAAATAAAGAATTTGAAACTAAAAGCTAAGCCTTGATAATGAATGTATCATTTTTATCTATCGTCAAAAATATTAATTAAATGCGTGAGGACCTGCAAATAGATATCAATTCCAAAATATTGGCTGCTTGCTAGTGGGTCAAATTGTGCTAGGTGACTGTCTACTTCATCTGGAGGAATGGGAAGATAGATGTCAGGGACTTCTATAACATCTGGGAAAGATGCATCTTCACTCCATGCAGGATTTGGTGATAGGCCATCGTCGTCAATTCCATAATCGTTTATTTCAACCTACAGAAAACGTATTACACATAATTTTCCCTGCACTTTCAACTGTATTTGTTCCCTGGGTCGGGCATTTGCTTTCTGCAGGTTAGCCCCAGGGTGGGGAATTTGCTCGAGCTTAAAAAGTTGAATATTTGTCGCTTGTTTCGCCATTTAGCCGTATTAATGGCTTCAGAATCGATTTTAAATAACAGGTATATTGACACGAGATACAGTATAGCCTGCATTCGATTTTTTGGTTCTGGAATCCTCAGGAAATTTTGTCGCCTAGGGTGGGACACTTGCGTCAATATAAGTCCCCAAGGGTGGATATTTTGTTGTATTATTTGGACCCCATGGCCATGGTGGGGCCATTTGCAAATTTTTTTCGCCAAAATGACAAATGCCCGATAAACGGGGGTGGGTGGGATGGGAACCCATGGAATTGATTGATACATTATGATACAAAGTTTTCTACTTAATAGTTCTAAAATAGTTCGACCAAACGATGAAAACAAAACAGGCATGAACACACAATGTTTCGGTGTTCGGCGCCATAGACATTTTAGTAAGCCCTAAGTTTCAGTCGCCAGATTATCGTGCTGAATTTGAACCATTGGTCGCAAAGACAAAGTAAACATTTTGAGAGTTACACGTGCACCAATATATCAATTGCTCTTTGCCAGTGATGTTCAGCACTTGGATACTTTGAACTAAAGCACGATTTACTTAACTTATATGGATACCTTACATCGTTAAGTTCCATGTCAATGAGTTGATTCCTCAGGCCCCAAACCCACAGCTGAGCAGGTGACATGTTGCCTTCAGTTGAAAGAGGATGATGATTCCAACCTTCTGCAAATGTCTTTAAACTATTGTTGATCCTTTTCGTGAATACATATCTTAATGCATAGAGATGCAGATCATTCCCGATGTCTAATATTCCTTCATTTTCCATGTGGTGAAAGAGACTGTGGAATATATGTGTACAACCGCTAAATACATCCCTCCAAAGTCTTTCAATGCGTTGGTTATGGCAGCTCCTGCCAGAAATGAAGCTCCCCCTATCAGGGCCACGCATGGGATGAGTAAACATATGCCAAGCGACATCCACATTTTCCACACCTTTATCTCCACGCACTCTAGAAGGCAATCCAAAAACATCCACAGCATCAAGGAACAGTTGTAGAACTGTTTGAGCTTTATTATTGCAACTACAGTGCAGAAAGGTGATCTGGCGAGAATAACCATCAATGCATCCGTGAATGACAAAACCCCATCTAGAGTAGTAGAAAGTAAAATGAAATATAAAATAATACTAAATGCAAGCTGCATTCAATTTCCATCTCAAATTTGGGTGTAATACAAGCAATTAATCATCTAACAAAGTAAACAAATCAATATTCAAGTACAAGTGGTTCATATATACACCTTTAGGTATTGTATATCCACCCACATTTGCCTTATTTGGTAATATCAATTTAATTAAATGATATTTAAACCGTGTTACTATAAGAAAGTGTCCAATGGCAATAATCCTATATCTGGCAAGGGAACATACAAAAAATGGCACATTAATTGAATTCTAACCTTATTAGTTTGTGATTGCCATCTATATGCCAAAGTGATAATGGTGATCTTACATTATAGATTCTTCTTTTAAGAACACTGAATTGTAAACACCGCATTAGTATGCCCTCTGGACACACACGCTTCATACTATCTTCTATCCGGCGCCATTGAATGTGTAAACCTCTTGCTGTTAAAAAACCACGCATTCTTCGATATCCACAGTTTGGAAATACTTTTAAAATGTCTGATCTGAAAACATTATAAATAATAGAGTAACATTAATTAATATATACAATATTAAAAGTGAAAAAAAAATTATAATAATAATAACAATAAAAAATTCATTGCATGATCAATTATCGTTGAAACCTGAAACTAATGGACAAACCACCTGGACAATTACTTTGTACACAGTTACTTGAGTACTAGTACTTTAGTTATTGTGGCTTTTCATATTCTGCATTTTCTTCAGTGTTATGCTATACCTGAAGTACTGTTTAATAAACGAGCAGGAGTGTTTTATTAGGTTTAAAGACACGAGCGCCCAGCGCGAGTGGCTTTACTTTAGACCTAATACCATAAAAGTGGCTTTACTTTAGACCTTTACTTCAAACACGACTATACAAATTCAATAGATATACCGCCTTATTAGTATTCTTTATATAAAAAATACTAATGTGGACACGACAACAATAGATACTGCCTTATTAGTATTTTTTGTATAGAGAATACTAATTAGGAGTGTTTTATCAAGCCACTGCATGTGACATGTTATAGTTTACATGATTTGCCAATAAGCTTATGAATTATTAATGAGTGTTTGAAGTATAGGTAAGCGACCATTCATTATTTATGACCGGGGGTGGGCTGGCAAAAAAGGGGGTTGGTCATGAGGTATTTTTGACCGAAAAAGGCACCTAAAAGTATTGGTTCAGAAGGGGGGGAGGGGGCAGTTATTTTATTATAGTGGGAAAACATTTGACATGTAAAGATTACAGAAAAATTGCACTGTGATTACAGAAAATTGCACTGCTGTTTGGGATTAACTGCACTGAAATCAACCAATCACAGTCAAGTAATATCCTTATGTATATTGTAAAGAATTTCTTACATCTGTTCATCCAGTTGTTCATCTGATAGCATAGTGTAATTGCAAGACTTCAGGCCAAATTCAACAACTCGTCTTTGTATGGTTTTGCTAGCTACACCAAATATTTCTCCAATCTTTTTGAACGTGAACCTGTAATCCAAATACAACTGAAGAAGTTCTTTCGGAATGTATACTGATGGTCTTCCACGACAACCACTATGAATAAAAATTTATGTCTGTTCATTTTCTCCTCCTACAGATTTTAACTTCTCCTGTGCTATTCTTAAAGAGTTTGCAATATCATTGGGAATGTTGTACAAAGCAGAAGCTCTTTCCACAAGATTTTCAATTCTAGCTAACTGAACACAGATGTAATCGATGCCATCCACATCTTCATGAATCCTCTCATTTAACTTGTTTTTAACATTCTCAATGCTGAAGTATAAACATTCTTTAAGTTCAGCAACTGGATCTGGAGCAGTTTGTTCATTATTTGGTAAACCTTCAGACATTATCCTCTAACCATGTCCCATGCCATTTTCAAGAACTTAGTTTCCTGGATTTGTAACATGTAAATAGTTATTTAGATACAGTCATGCACATTAATTGTACTATAATTGTAAAATTATTTGGCTAATTATTAATTTTGTGACAAAGTCCAAAGCAAAATTATGAAACAATTGCAAATGGGTTAATTGGGTTAGACAGAGTCAATATTTTGTGTACATGTAAATAAGAACAGCCCAATTTTTTGGGCCCTGGTGCTTAATTAAATAAGGTGATACCCTGAGCTTCCTGACACAGGAAAAATAGATTTCCATTGATGGATTTTTGAATTTAAAAACTGAATTCTTACCATTATTGGTTATTATAGATTTCCCATATGGTAAATTAGATACACTATGATGTTTATCAAAGTTTTTACCAATGATGGTACTGATGTATACAATCATGGTAAATCATTAACCCATTGAGTGGCAACACTCTCCACTTGATGAGTAAAATTGTCTGGCATTAGACAAAGTAAAATACTAAAGTAGGGCATATCAGGTGCATTGCCACTTGTTTGTTTGGTTAACCCATTGAGTGGCAGCACTATCCATTGATGAGTAAAATTGTCTGTCGTTAGACAGAGTAAAATACTACAGTAGGGCGCATTCCCACTTAAAGGGTTAAAAACCATTAGTGAAATTTAAAATATTTCCTGTGTGAGCTCATACAAATGCCATACACGGGTTAGCTAGAATACTCGGCCGCCTTTTTATCGCCTTCAACAGAATAATCATGATGGAACTATCACAAGACTACAATATGTATACACATAAAGTTAAAGTATACAGGGCTGACCTTTCGTCCTTTCTGAAGGCGATTGTAATGAAATTAACATATTTTCTGATGTATTTGTCCAAATGATTTTCCCACAATTTGACCATTTCATACACCCATATGCCATGGCACATATGATCAATATGTGCGAATTACTTAACGAAAACTGACGCCATACCATACATTCTATTAAATATGTATTGCATCTTTTATTTAGCGTTTTATTAATATATACCAGACAAGATACGAATAATTTGCAATGTATAAAACGAGTTATAAATATATTATAAGAAATCAGTTTTACTTGTATAATTACAAACACAAAAATCAAAATAGTACCAAACTTACCTTGTTAAAATATTAAATCCATAATTTTCAAAAATTATCCATAATTTTCAAACTAAAACTAGTATTCTTGTATACGAGCTTGCATAAAACATGTATTTAATACAAGTACAAAGTCAATAAACAATGCAACATTTGGTCACGTGTTTATTTTTGGCGGGAAAAGGTCACGCCGCGACGAAGAGACGAAACGAAGAGACGAAACGCCGCGACGAAGTGACGCAACGAAGAGATGCACGCACCGGAAACCGGGTACACGCCGCGACGAAGAGATCGAAAATATACGCCTCGACGAAGTGAGACATCGAAATGAGACATGCAAGGACGAACTAGGTAGACGCCTCGACGAAATGAGACATCGAAGTGAGACAAGTAACGACGCCTCGACGAAGTGAGACATCGAAATGAGACATGCAAGGACGAACTAGGTAGACGCCTCGACGAAATGAGACATCGAAGTGAGACATGTAACGACGCCTCGACGAAGTGAGACATCGAAATGAGACATGCAACGACGAATTAGGTAGACGCCTCGACGAAATGAGACATCGAAGTGAGACATGTAACGACGAATTAGTTAGACGCCGCGACGAAGTGGAGAAACGACAAGCTGACACGTCCAAATGAACGACAAAACGACGGTTGACATGACGAAATGAACATTTTGTCCACGAACTGACGCCATAAGGATTGGCATATTTAACATACTGTATGAAGCCACACAGGCGAGACAACATCAAATGCCGAATATATTTCGCTGAAATTTGAACTTTTGACGGATGTTTATCTGTATAAGACAACAGAACTCGAAAGACAGAAAATTTTATATAATACTGTGGCTTAGAAAGCGAAATATTAGCTTCAAAGTGAACTAATTTGCTGTTTGAGCAACCACTTCTGAATGTACATGAACTGTAAACACAACACCAACCCGAGAAACTTGTATTAAATTAAAATTGCGCCGTCATGATTTTTCCAATTCGCCCAAACTTTTAAACGTTTATACTCTAACTTGGCTATGCTTTTCTACATGACAATGAGAGCTTAATTTTTTAAAAGCTTTCGTCCAAGTCATGCCATAGAGGAAGTATCAAGAGCAACATTTGGACATATCCTGATATACTCGAGTTTCCCGATTGATTGTTTGTCATTGACATTGTTAACAAAAATTTAAATTTCGCCTACTGCATTGCTTTAGCACTTTATATACACTAATTGTTTGCTGAACATGCGCGAACATGATCACAATATTATTCTACGTAAATGTTTTCAAAGCTTTACTATTTGCTCTTAAGAAAGATCCAGACAGGGTTATTCTTTCAACGGACAAAGGCAATTGTGTTGTTGTTATGGACAAAGATGATTATTGCTTACTATATACTTCAATCGCACTGCTGCCATTTATCCCAATCAGCATTTAATTTTTCTTCTTCATTTTTTTTTTTGGGGGGGGGGACGATGGGTTGTAAATTTCCCTAGGTGGGGTGGGAAATCCCTCCACGATACGATGTACATATCCAAAAGTGCTATAGTGCCATGAACATCATGAAAGTGCTTCAGTATAACCCCTATGCAATGCGCCTTACTTATTACTTTTTACTTGTCTAACGCCAGACGATTTTACTCGTCAATGGGGAAACTCTGCAGCTTAATCGGTTAACCAAATAATCTGACAATGTCTCCATACTTAAACAACAATACACAAATATAATACTCTAGTTGAAAATGATTTATAATACTTCAATTTATATAAATCACGATATAGGTATCTCTATACCTGTATTGTGTATAATGTTAAATTATTTTGTCTCTGATGAACGTTTCAAGGACTTTCTTAATTAATTAATTAATTAATTAAACTTTCTTCTTGACCTGTTTCTCCTTAATTTATTTTATCCCCGAGCCAACAGCGCGGAGGGCCGTTCCGGGTGTAAGCCCGGGGCGATAGTACTAATTCCGCCCGACAATTTACACCCGCATTCTCGTACCCAGAGCCCTTCTTACGCACGGTGCAACGAGGGGCTCTGACCAAATCCATATCCGAACTGGCATCTGATTGGCTAGTTCTAACACAGGATATTGTTTTCTTACCATGTTTTCATGGTATCCGGTTATGGATTTGGCCAGACCCACGCGTCCAGCTGCGCGTAAGAAGGGCTCTGGGTACGAGAATGCTACACGATGGGATAGGAAAGCACTAGCGCAGTCCAGTGAACTCTAATAAGACTTGATAGTGCCTATATCACTGGTGGGACCTTTATGGATTTAAAAAGAGCGTAAAAAGCTGGTTAATATGTTCAAAATATTTTTTGATTTAGTGCAATAATTTCGAAGATACAGGCCTCTAAACTACCTACAGTTCCTGAGTCCCAGGCTCCTGGATCTAAACACGGCTATTGAATTTGACCTTTTTCGAAACTGTCCTTTGTCAATTGGAGCCTGTGACTCAAGGAACTGTAGGTAGTTTAGAGGCTTGTATCTTCGAAATTATTGCACTATGTAAATCAAAAAATCTTTTGAACTTATTAACTAACTTTTTACGCTCTGTTCGAATCCATATAGGTCGCACGTACAAGTTATATAGGCACTTAACGATAACTTCAGGTAAACATGCATACCCATACTTGCCTGAAGCCAAGATGAAGCAAACCGCGCGAGGAAATTGCACTTTTAGAAGGACTAAGGAGAGTATCGAGGAGTAGGAAATTCAGTTAAAGTTTATTTTCGACGAAAATGAGCAAGAAAAGTCGTTTTTCATCAAAAGACATCAATTTTAAAACCCCAAATATGATTTATTTGATAGTTCGTTAGAACTGCTTTGCATCTCACAACAACGAAAGTTTGAAGGGTATCATGTTTGTTTTCATAAAAAACGTCGTTAGTTGAACGTGCCGAAGTGAACTTTTTAGCCGGAATACAAAAATTTGGTCTATCTAATTTAACATAACATGAGAAAATCGACAAATTGTGCATACAAAATTATTGCTCGTTCACTAATAAAATAAATGGCAGCCATGGCAGGCATGCACGCGCTCGCCCAAATATGATTTTGCACCCCTGGCAGTATGGCGGAATTAAGCTTGAAAGCGCCTATTATATTGTAAATATTCTTAATGAAATTATCGTTTTACCATGACAACTACTTTAAATACTTCATAATCGAAAAATACAATGGTTTTTCAGCAAGACAAAGGTTTTTCAGCATGACGAAGGTTTCTGCATGCATGTATTTTCTAGTTTGAGTGATGATTATGTAATGTTTATTGGACAGTAAGGATTTACATAGTCCAACGCAAGCTCGAGCCTGACAGTTACGCCTTCGTTAATTAGAATCTTTATTTAAATTAATTCAGTTTGGTGCTGGGTCGCAAAATATTTATAGGCTATTGTGGCCTTCGAATAAACTATATATGCTGGTATTTCATATTTTTGGAGGACACCATTCATTAGTATCATAACGTTGTTTTCCTCACTTAATTACTCGGATGCAACCAGCATGCATGCAAATTGTTAGCCATTGAAAATGTAATATATTCCGGAAGAAATTTCTATCCAGAAGAAAAAACGGAGAAATTAGCGTGACCTTGTTTTTCAATTGATAAATCACAGGGTCCGCATGAACAATATCGAAAATGCTTACGGTGTTCTTTCAGTCTTTGCTACAAAAACATTCAGACCACAAATAGACCCTGTTTGTATATTAATCAAATGAGGTCTTCTTATAGCTTTGATAATAACAAGTGAACCTAAGCAAAAGCGATACCTTTGGGCAATCTCTTGTGTGGATTCAAAAAGGCGTCGAGTCAGAGTATGAATATATAGAGTTCCAGTTCGTATATTTGATAGAGAATAAATGAGTTATATAGGGCTCTCGTACTCTGGTTTTTGTTCTTCGGGTAGTGCCAAAAATCTGGAGGATAATATTATTTGTAGCCCACGAATATCAGTGGTATTCTTTCAATAAGTAGGAATAGTCAAGATAGAATTATTGAAAACATCATATTTGATGGACTTGTCATTACCAAATTATTTATATTGTGTTACCACTGTTGGTTTCCTGGTCGAACGGAACGCTTTAAATCAACCAAGAGAGAGATAGAGAGAGATACGTTTATAGATAGATTTACAGTGACCTAAAATACGACTGGACTGTGCAACTGTTCAATATATACATAGAATAATTTCGATTATTTCCTCATAATACAGTATCTGATGAAATATGAGATTTTATGCGATATGAGATATCATGAAATTTGAAGTGACTCCGGCGTGCTTGAAGCACTGAGTGTTTGAGATGACAAATATTAGATACGCAATTGATAGTCCCTGCGGATATTATTTTCATTAACTGCTACAATAATACGAAATAATTTGAAAGCTAATTATTACAACTTCAGCATTATCTAGTACTTACCTACCAAAACCGTTCTAATATATTAGTGAACCAGTAATGCATGGGGGTTAGGGAGTTAGGGGGTTTTGTAGAATGAACACAAAGTGAATGATATTTTGCCGTTATACGCGTGTCATACTTCATCTACGTTTCCAGGTTTTAACATGGTTTTATTAATACACGAAATTTTGAAAATATCATAAAATACGTGTAACATATATTAGTTATATTTGCAGTTTTCCAGTGGGGGTTAACATGCTCGTGAGTGCAAGTTGTAAAACTTGGACCGTCATTGCGAATGCCTATATTTAGAGGAATTTTCTTCACTGAAATTGAGTCCAATTTTTAATCCAATTTGGATCCAATTATGAGTAGATTTGAATGCAAGTTTGAGCGCTGCACAAACTCCATTGCATGTTCTGTACTACTGTATTTTGGCCTACGAATATGAAGACGTATTATAACCGATTGTTTTAATCACTTAATCGGATAGGAACAACATGCAAATTTTTAACCACAGACAATGTGATTGGGAACTGGTATAGAGGAATCCAGTAACACTGGAACAAAAAAGAGATGAACAGAGAGAACAGTTTAGAACTGATAAACCTATCTGCAATAGGAAACTTGTCGTGCAATCGAATTTATAAGTACAGTCAGTTTACAATAGCATATACGAAAGATAATTCAGGCTCTTGCTGTACTTCTAGGGAGAACAGTTTATAAAACTGGTATAGAGCTGTTCAGTATTTAGCCTAGATTATAATTTAAGTTTCCTCCTGTATAGGAATAACGGTTCAAAAAGGAATTAATACTAATTTACTCGACCTCCGGGGTGAACAGTTTAGAACTGATATAGAGTTATAAATGCATTATACGAAGGCTATCAATTTAACTTACTGCAAATTAATATATTGGTCAATGGAATGTTAAGTGCCATACTCAAATGAACAAGCATAATAATGTGACATCAAGTGCATTACACTAGAAATACGCGCTTCGCAAGTGCTGCCGCGCACGTTTCGAAACTTAAAAGAGGGTCACTTTATAGGCCTAGTATATAGCTACTCAAGAAATTAAATATTGACATTCTTAATAATGACGCCCTTCAATACCCTTAATTAAAGCACGAGACAATTCCAGTGATGTGTTATATTGCTTTGAAGAATATTTTACGACTCATAATATATAAGGGTCATTGCTTATAAATACAAACACAATAGAAGGCAAAGTCAATTCAGAATTCATCAGTTTCTGACAAGAGACAAATCGATTGTGACAATACATGCATCATGGCATTTTGCTGCTTGGGTAATGTTCTTGGACTGGTGCTCATTCTTTTCGCAATCAGTGAGGTACGTTTTGATATTTCAAAAATGGGGTCCTATCTGTACGTGTTAGATGTGCTGCCGTGGTGTCCGAACTACCTGAAAAAGATATCTCAAACATGGTGATTCAGTTTATGTAGTATTCTGCAATGAATAAGCTGCCGTGGTTGGTGTCCGAACTATAGCTCAAAAAATGTATCTCAAACAGTCAAACGCGGTGTTTCAGTTTAGGTAGTATGCCGTACTTAGTGTCCGAACTAGCTCAAAAATATATCTCAAACATAGTGATTCAATGTAGCCTAGGTATAGTTTGTATTCTCAAATACGCTGCAGTGGTTTGTGTCTGAACTATATACCTGAAGAGTAGCCTATATCTCAAACGTGGTGGTCCAGTGTATATAGTATCCTACAATAATTAGAAGCTGCCATGGTTTGTCTGAACTACCTGAAAAGTATATCTCAAACGGGGTATAGGGACTGAAGTAATCCACAATAAGCTGCCGTGGTTGGTATCCGAACTAGCTCAAACATATATCTCAAACATGGTGATTCAATGTAGTCTAGGAAGTTTGTATTCTACAATAAGCTGCCGTGGTTTGTGTCTGAATTACCAAAAAGGTATATCTAAAATATGGTGATTCAATGTAGGTAATATTCTACAATAAGCTGCCATGGTTTGTGTCTGAAATATATACCTGAAAAGTAGCCTCTCTCTCAAACGTGGTGGTCCACTGTAGGTAGTATTTTACAAAAGGTGCCATGGTTTGTCTGAACTACCTGAAAAGTATGTCTCAAACGTGTGGTGCAGTGTATAGGTACTGTAATATTCTACAATAACTGCCATGCCGTCGTTTGTGTCTGAACTACCTTAAAAGTATATATCTAACGTGGTGGTCCAGTGTAGGTAGAATTCTACAATAAAGGACCGTGGTTTGTGTCTGAACTACCTGAAAAAGATATCTCAAACGTGGTGGTCCAGCGTAGGTAGTATTCTACAATAAGCTGTCGTTGTTGGTGTCTGAACTACCTGAAGAAGATATCTCAAACGTGGTGGTCGATGTAGGTATAGTATTCTACACTCAACAAGCTGTCGTGGTTTGTGTCTGAACTATAATGACCTATACGTTTTACTGATAAATTGCTGCCGACGTTAGTTCACAAACTTCCAGATGGCGAATTAAGGGTCTTCGCTCGAGAAGTCGACTTTCAGCTTATATTTCTCAGGTAGTTGTATCTTCTTCACAGCTGCATGTTATCGCCTCTACTTACACTGGCGCCGACCGTTATTTATATTACAGTCCGAAGCAGAATGAGGACTTGCTCTGTCGACTTGGACATTCCCATTTCTAACAAAACGTTTATTTCAGGAGTGCGTTCAAGATCATTCTTCTTGTGTCCCTACAGACCAGCCTCCACCAGGACCATGTTCTCCAATATGTTCTACTGGAGGTCCAGGGATTTGTGATGATTCCGGCAATCTCCCACCGACCTGCCATCCCGATAACCAAGGTGGAACGATAAAAAATTAATGATGGTGCGCCTTGGCATGCTCATGTAAAAAAAAATAAAATGGAGCCATTAAAGACATTGCAAATGGACGTGTCATGATTTTAATTTAATTGTACTTTATATATTTTGGATTGTTTTGTTATCTTTTATTGCACAGAATTATTTTATTGCAGCTTGAGTTATTTTATTGTAATGTTTTTAGGGTGTAGTGGGAGTGGAGGGGGGGCACGAGCCCTCCCCCTTGAAGAGATTTCCTTTCACTATAGTGTGGGGGCCGAGGCTTAATAAGATTTTCTAGTTTGCTAATTTAAGGTTTAACAATAATAAGTACATTCAACATTAAAACACAGCAATTCCAATTTATTTCTGTTCGATTTTCCTTATATCCAGGATGGTATTCTGACTAATGAACCATACAGTGATTGTATTTTCTTGTTTAATATGATAAAACTGTAAACTTTCTAATAACGCTCAAAGGACATTGGCAATAAAAAATTAGTTTGTCTAATTGAAAAATAGTTCTTAATGTTATATATTAAACTCTAATACCGATTCGATTTGTCATATCTTGCTTAGTTCTCAAAATATTTAGACCGAAATGAATGAGCTGTCTGCCATCTTGGACAAATTCTTGACCTCAATTCACTATGGTTTTGATGACGTCAGGAGTTAGGTTAACCATAAAAACTGCTCAATAAAAATGACCGAGTAACAATCCAAAATTGTTTGAAATGTTTTTAATCATTTCTAAACTTCAGACAGCAACCAGAAACGAAATTTCGGACCCATATTGATCGCTACCTTCGTTGCCAGAGGTTCTCGTACTTCCGCCCTCCTCTCATTCGTATTAATATATATATATATATATATATATATATATATATATATATATATATATATATATATATATATATATATATATATATATATATATATATATATATATATATATAGCTTAAGATTTTGGTTTACGAAATACAAACAGTCCTCAATACCATATAGATAGAGCGTAATATAGTTTTTCGTTTTACCTCAAAAAACCACAACAGTCTGTTTCATCCGTATAGGAATCATCAGGTGGTGAATAATTTCGAAATTGTAGGTTGCTTTTATGTTATCGAAAGAATGTTCGGAATGTGGGTAGGCGAAACAATGCTTAGGTGAAACAATGCATGCTTGGGTCATTAGGTTTTGTTAACGACCTTGTTTACTCGAAACCGATTTTTGTGACGACATTTGCCGAAAATTTCGCTTCTTTTATTGAGTAAATTGTTTTTGTTTATGTCTTTCAAAATGCAAAATTTTTCTTCCAAACATAAATTGCAGCGTTTTGATCCCCCTGTGTACGAAATAGCGTGTTTTAAAATTGACCATTTGATGGTATAATCCTGATTGTTTTCTTTTAATTTCCAAATATGTTTCGAAAGTTCCGTTTTGTTTGAGTCTTTTTTATGACGAAAAGATGAAGTGTGGTTAGCGTAACGTTCCTTAAATGTAGTCGCTGTCATACCAATGTAGTGTTTAGTGTCGTTCGTATTGTTCGTTGTGACTGTTGCTTTGTAAATAATGTTGTTGGTCATGCATTGTTTCGGTAGTGGGCAAGTGTTTTTGTTGTCACAGTTACAGTTGTCAGTTTCCGTATTCTGTGATTGACTGTTCCTAATTATATGTGCGTTGTGTTTAGTGATTATAGACTTAACGTTGTTCATGCAACTGTAGCTTACTTTTAAAGTGTTTCTGTTGAAAATCTTGTGTAGTTTGTGCTGTAGTGGGAAGTGTTTGTCAATTAAACTTAAGAATTCCCGTCCTATGTTCGTGTTAACACTCTTACTAAATGGTGGGTTGAACCAAATTATGTTGCGTTGCCTATTCCTACGTGTCCGCTGCGGTGCATCCTGAGTGTACGTAAATTCATGATCAAAGTTACTATGTGTAAGAGCGTTCTGGTAAATAGGTGTGGATTCCTTAAATGTTTGTTCGTCCGATGAGAGAAGTGCAATGCGTTTGTTGATAGCTGTAGGTAATTGTTTTGTAATGCTTGGTGGGTGGTTTGAGTGTCTGTGGATGTACAATGGATCGTCATTGGGTTTCCTGTATGGTTTGTGTTTTGCGTTGATCAGGTCGAAAGTAACATCTAAAAAATTTACAACGTTCATATTTACTTCGGCGGTGATTTTAAGGTCAAATTGCTCGAAAATTTTGTGTAGCTCTTTTCTAGTTTTGTCTAGTAAACGGGCGGAATTGCTTTTTATAATAGCCAAACCATCATCTCTATAAAGTCCGATGTTTTCCTTGCCAAACCTCTTACCTAACTGATTTAAAATGAAAAGGCCTACCAGCTCACAAATTTCAGCGCCGTCGAAACTACCCATAGTGACGTCAAATAAACTGTTGCTTCTGTCTTTTTTTGTCCATAATTTGCCGTTGCCGAAAAGTAGAGATTTTCTTGCATGTTTTATTATTGAAATATCGTTTTCGGTAATAGTGGTCAAATCCGAAGCCCAGGCCAATGCTTCATTTAAAAGTTTTTCGGAAATAGATGGGTAAAAATCCACAATATCAAATGAAATAAAACTGTGCCTGTCTTTATCGTTTATATTGCCAAACCATGAAATTACTTGTTGCGTATTTCTCCATTGATTTGAATTTAGTTTCTGTCTCAAATTGGAATTAATTTTATCTAAAATAACCTTACTTAGTTTTCCAGATTCGCTTTTTGCGGGATTAATTAGTCGGCATTTTGGATTGTTTTCGAAATTTTCTTTGTGATCTTTTAAAGATATAAATGCTTCGCGTTTTTTCATTCGTTCAATTCTGTCGCCAATTCCTAACCTACTCGAAATTTCTTTCAATTCGGAGTCATATTTCATGTATGAAGTCGTCTGATCCATGTTTGTACGTTTTCGTGATGTTATCATGTAAGAGTTCGTTGTATGTGTTCAGTGACGTTTCGTAAATGTTTCTAGTTTTGTCCGCGAAAATGAAAATGTTGGGGGATGAATTAATTTTCTTCAAATCGTTAGCCAAAGATGTCTGAAATTGGTCTTTAGGACGCCGGAATTTTACGTTTTCAATTAGTTTTATCAAGTCGTCTTCGAAAGGTTTCAAAAGTGGAATTGAAGGAGGCGATTTGTTAGACGAAAGGCCGAGAAGGTTGCTTTGGTTTTGAGTCGTTGATCCTTTTAGGAAGAAATTAGCTTTCCATCTCATACGTTTTGTTACGCTTTCCACTTTTTCAATCAAATTCTTTAGGTAAGCATCCTGTGATTGTATAGGAATATTCTTTAGTGAATAATCGAATCGAAATTGTCGAAATAAAATGAATAACGTAGACAAGAGTGCACAACCGATTACCGGGTGCAAATATAGCTTAAGATTTTGGTTTACGAAACACAAACAGTGCTCAATACCATATAGATAGAGCGTAATATAGTTTTTCGTTTTACCTTAAAAAACCACATTGGTATGACAGCGACTACATTTAAGGAACGTTACGCTAATCACACTTCATCTTTTCGTCATAAAAAAGACTCAAACAAAACGGAACTTTCGAAACATATTTGGAAATTAAAAGAAAACAATCAGGATTATATCATCAAATGGTCAATTTTAAAACACGCTATTTCGTACACAGGGGGATCAAAACGCTGCAATTTATGTTTGGAAGGAAAATTTTGCATTTTGAAAGACATAAACAAAGACAATTTACTCAATAAAAGAAGCGAAATTTTCGGCAAATGTCGTCACAAAAATCGGTTTCGAGTAAACAAGGTCGTTAACAAAACCTAATGACCAAAGCATGCATTGTTTCACCTAAGCATTGTTTCGCCTACACGCATTCCGCACATTCTTTCGATAGCATAAAAGCAACCTACAATTTCAAAATTATTCACCACCTGATGATTCCTATACGGATGAAACAGACTGTTGTGGTTTTTTGAGGTAAAACGAAAAACTATATTACGCTCTATCTATATGGTATTGAGCACTGTTTGTGTTTCGTAAACCAAAATCTTAAGCTATATATATATATATATATATATATATATATATATATATATATATATATATATATATATATATATATATATATATATATATATGTTGTGTTTTTGTTCACTCCGTAATATACGGTGGCCCATGCGGGCCAACCCTCCTCCGTAGAAACTTGCATCTTCTCCGTACAAATGTGTTGTTATTCCATGGAAATCAAACTTCTCCGTGGAATATTGTCGTTGTTCTGTCACGGAAAGCCTTTTCTCCGTAGAAATATGCAGTTTCTCCGTGGAAACACGCATCTCCTCCGTGGAAACACGCATCTTCTCCGTGGACACACGCAGCTTTTCTGTGGAAACACAGCATTATGGAGCGGTATTTCTTCGCTTGATATTTCATGTAAAAATCCCGCTCTTCTCAAAATCAGCTCGCGCTCGCTAAAACCCGATCTCGACAAACGGCAACTTGAAAGATGGTTTTGAATGTTCTCATAACTATCTTCTAAGCGTCTAATACCCGATTCACCCCATACAGTTGAACCGATAGCATTAAAAGAACACAGATTATCCATACTAACTCTCAATTTTGCAGCAATATAATTCAAAGATCAACTTCGCAGAAAGATTCCAGAACTAAACTTCGCACATTTATAGACTTTTCGAACTAAGCAATAGTTTAGTATGCTGCAACGCAAACTCTAAATATAGCATGTGCCACATATAGAATTCGCGCTGCATGCGGGCTTTTCCCCCGAGTAGCATATTAATTTGGTCAAGTTGTTTATTTCAACATGCCTATTATTTTAAATTCCTTGGAACCACTTACGGTGGACATAAACAAAGAAATATAGATTAATACAATATCAATAGTGCTATAAACTTATTTGAGGGAAAGGTTATTTGGCAGAACTACAGCGCATTTCTAGCGGTGACATGAACTCAGACGTCTGACCTCAGCAACATTCTAATGGCCATAAATAGTATCAAATTTCAAACGCTGTCAATTGTTCAAATCGCGTTTGCAGACGAGTTTTATTACGGTTTTTAGTACTTAATTAAAAGTATCCTTTTTCGAACTATACTAGTCACTGTATGTAATCAGGTCCCACTTTTAAGAAATTCTGCGTAGAAAATAGTAGGATTTGAAAGTCGTATTTTGACATGGCGCGCTTTGTCGCTAAATATTGTCACAAATGCTCTGTAATTGAAAACCTAAGTTAGTTTAGATGAAATTACGATAGAATTTTTTTTTTTTAATGAATTTCGTACATTTTTTTTTTACACACAAATTTTAAAGACAATTAGATAAGATATATACATAATATTATTGAAAAAAGAAGGGAAAAAAATATAATACATATTGCACGCAGTGATCAAAGTAGCAATAAGCTTTCGAGTTGATCACTGCCTCATTAAATTATTTTAGAGAAAGTTTAACAAGATATTTATATATCACAAATTAAATACAATATCATTGCCTCAAGGAATTAGAGGGGGGTGTTTGTGAAATAATTAGGAATTGAGTATATCTTTTTCTAAATATTGACATTGAATTTGATCGTTTGATTTCAGGATTAATAGACTCCCAAATTTGTGATGAAATAAATTTAAATGTTTGTATTCCATAATTAGTTCGTGCTTTTGGTCTACTTAAATTATGTCTGCTAGCAAATCTAGTATTATGAGAGTGTTGAGCGGATATGTGCGAGCCATGATGGCGGAAAGACGTCTAATTTCGAGCTCTGTTATTCTTGTGATTTTAGTCACAAAATTTGTCCTAGTTTCATCTGACTATTGTTGTGAAGTGTTTGCACCTAAGAGGTTCCATTTGTTGTGGAGGTTTTGCAAGCCAACTCTGCCAAACAAGGAAGAAAATGTCGATTGCAGAATGGGCTTTCGATTCCGATATTATCGTGACTTTACAAGCTTTAGCGGATATGTCTTCGGCCTATCACTCTTGTGCGGCGATATCGCGACACATCCTGGCCCTGGTCGAATAACAAACGCGGTTTCTCCCACTTACAAGTGTATGGTGTTAAATGCAAGAAGTCTAAAGAGTCTACACAAAATCACAGGCACTGATGGGCAGACGGAACTCGTATGCAACCTACATCGTTTTCAGGACTTTGTATACTCGGAAGACTCGGATATCGTGTGCGTTAACGAAACATGGCTCAACGAGAGCTTAGATAGTTCGGAAATTCTTTACGACGGCCTTATATTATATTCAGAAAGGACCGACCGCTTCGACGAGCAGGCGGTGTTTTGATTGCTATCAAAGCGAGTACCTTTAAAAGTGTTCGTGAATTTCGCCTACCATTTAATTTGGCAGAACTAGAGATTGTATCGGCTGTAGTTGAAACGGTTACAGGTCAGAAAACCCTATTTTGCTCATGTTATCGTCCGCCGGAATTGGGAACAAGTTGGGTAGATTCATTTAATACCTTCCTAAATCTGGCCTGTGATAATTTTAATAACATCGTGCTATGTGGTGATTTCAATTACCGGGAATCCCTTGGGACGCGACGGCTAGTGTAGCTGGTGCTAGTGAATTGCTGCTTGTTGAGGCGTTAAACGATCATTTTCTATCACAAATTAATAAGACGCCCACCCGAGGCGATAATATTCTTGACCTCGTTATCAGCAGTAACAATGATCTCACCAAAGTAACTGAAGTATTGTCGTCTGAGAGAACAGGAATTTTTACAGATCACTCTGCCATTGTTTTCGAAATTAACTCCTTCGTAAAGGCGCCCTTAAAAACAAGCAGGTCAGTTTTTGATTATGCTAATGGTGACTTTGAAGGCCTGCGAAATTCCTTAAATGCGATCAACCTTTCGTCGTTTATATCAGAGGGCGACAATGATATCGACAGGGATTGGCAGCAGTGGAAGGATGTTTTCTTGGCTGCTGTGAACGATTTTATACCATCTAAGAAACTAATGGGTCGTAACCCATTACCATGGATAAACGGCACTATACTGAATATGATTAGGAGGAAAAATACCCTTTGCCAAAAGTTAAGATCTCGTCCTACAGAATGTCTGAAATATAAATTCAGATGTATGCGGACCGAAGTAAAGAAGTCACTTAAAGAAGCCCGTGAAAGTTACTTTGAGTTGGCAAATTCTGATTTTAGAACAAATCCAAAGCGCTTGTGGTCAATTCTGAAATTAAAATCAAAATCCAGAGATATACCTGGTTTAGTTTCTATGGAAAATGAAATACACAGTCATCAAACAGCAGAGCAGTCAAATCCGCGAGAAAATGCTGACACTCCAGAGGGAATTGCGAACTTGTTTAACAGGTACTTTAGTTCCGTATATACCATCACAGAGGACTCACGTCTAGATGCATCGTGCGAAGTTACAGAATGTATTGCCGACACGTTGGTTGATTCGTTGACTCTTTCAGTCACAGAAGTGCAAGAAATTCTTAAAACTCTCGATATTAGTAAAGCTACCGGACCGGACGGAATTCCTGCCAAACTGCTAAAAGAAGAAATGCTGGAGAAATGCCGAGGGATTGGAAATTAGCCAACATGGTTCCTATTTATAAAAAGAACGAACGAGAACATGTAGAAAACTATCGTCCAATATCTCTATTGTCAGTAATTTCAAAAGTCTTTCAAAAGTCTTAGTCAAAGTAATGCAGATGACGTGGATGTTACGCAGAATGACCTTGTTACCGCTCGTACAGAACCAGCAACGAAACCTAAACAAGTAAATGAGAAATATAACAGAAGGCATCATACTGGCAGCAAAGAAACGAAGCAAACTTATCATCACCCTCGTCCTAACGTTGCTATCGTGGGAGACTCGATGCTCAAGCACATAAATCCTACACAGCTAAGGAGAAGTACAAGGAGCTTTAACACTCAAATCAAGACGTTTCCAGGTGCGAAGGTAAGCGATATGGAATATTATGTTAAACCTACTCCGGCCCGTACACCAGACCATTTGATTCTGCATGTCGGTACAAACGACTTGAGACAAAGTACACCACAAGAGATAACAAATGCCATATCCATGCTTGGGCAACAGATCAAGAAGGAACTACCTACAACGAATCTTGCTATTTCCGAAGTAATTACAAGAAATGATGACCCAAGTTTGAATACGAAAATTACAGAACTTAATACTAAGCTATCCCAGGTATGTACCAATAATAAGTGGAAGATCATTACCCACAGAAATATTTCCTCTGAACATTTGAACCCATATGGGCTCCATCTTTCTAAACAAGGAACAGCTAAATTAGCCCAGAACTTTACAAACTATCTAAAAAATCCTAATTGACCATCTACCGATGCTCCACCCCCTCCACAACCTGTTACCAATACAATAAGGCCAGTAAAGCAACCAAACCCTATTCTTCCTAACTTAAAGGTTTCAAAGTAGCACAACTTAACATCGCTAGCTTGCCTAAACACTATGAAGAACTACTTATTTATATGCGTGATGAACCTTTCGATATATTGACCTTAAATGAAACTAGATTAGACAGTACTTTCCTAGACTGTGAAGTACAGATACCTGGTTATGATATTGTCAGATCTGACCGAAACAGACATGGAGGAGGGGTAGCTATATATATAAGGACTATCATTCCATATATCGTACGTGAAGATTTATTACAAGATACTCTTGAATTGCTTTGTATTGAAGTTAGAAAACCTAAAAGTAAACCAGTGCTTATTTCAACTTGGTATCGACCACCGAGTGCAAAAATTGAATTATTCCAAAAGTTCGAAAACTTCTTGAAGCAGATTGATAATGAAGACAAAGATATTATCATAACCGGGGATCTTAATTGTAATTTTATTGAGCACAATCAAAACCAAGCTACTTCTAAGTTAATTAATATTATTGATATTTTCCAACTGCAGCAACACATACAGACCCCTACTAGAACTACTTATAATTCTTCGTCTCTGATTGATTTAATTCTTACACATATCGACGATGATAAAACCTTAGAAGCCGGGGTTGTTGACCTTGGGATTAGTGACCATAGTCTTGTTTATATATGTCGGAAAATTAGCATTCCTAAAGAGCCACCAAAAATTGTATTTACACGACAGTTCAAAAATTACAACTCCCACCAATTTAAAGAAGAGCTAAGCTACTATACTAATCTAGATCCCACATCGAATGATCCAAATGTGCTATGGAATGAATTTAAGAACAACTTTCTTACTATTGCTGAAAAACACGCGCCAGTTAGACAGCGTCGCGTTAAGAGTGAGCATAAACCATGGCTGACGAAAGAAATAAAGCGTTTAATGCATCATAGGGATTATCTTAAAAGACAGAGTGTTCGTTTAACATCGAGTAATTATAACGAGGCCTACAAAAGATGCAAGAATAAATTAAATAAGCTTATTAAAAAGACTAAGGAAGAATACTTTAAAACGAAGTTATCTAATGCAAATAATAGCAAAGAGAGTTGGCAGGCTATTAATGAGCTATTAAACAAAAAGCCCAAAACTACCCATGTAACACAGCTAAATGTAGATGACCAAGTTATAACTGGAGACACAAATATTGCGGACTGTTTTAATCAGTATTTTTCATCCATCGGTTGTAAACTGTCGAAAAATGTCCAAAATATTAATGTTGACCCTATGACATTTGTCACTCCTACGGAGAGTTCGTTTCATTTTTCATGTATTTCAGTCCAAGAGACTTTTGACGCCTTAAACCAACTTAATTCAAGGAAATCACCAGGACTGGACGGCATAAGTGTAAAACTATTAAAAGATACAAGCGATGTTATCGCGCAACCATTAGCCAACATCTTTAATCTATCTCTTCAGACTGCAATTTTTCCGGACGAGTGGAAAATCGCCAAGGTATCACCAGTCTTTAAAGAAGGGAATAAAACTGATTGCGGAAATTATAGACCAATCTCTGTAATTTCTGTGGTTGCTAAGCTGTTTGAAGGGCTAGTGTACAATCAATTGAGAACGTTTATTGCCGACAATAGCATTCTTGTAGAGCAACAGTCCGGTTTTCGTTCACAGCACTCTACTGAGACGGCACTCTTAGGTTCGACAAATGAGTGGTTATATAACATGGACAGTGGCTTAATCAATGGAGTCCTGTTCTTGGACTTGAAAAAAGCTTTTGACACTGTCGACCATGAAATCTTATTAAAGAAACTTCACCTATACGGCATAAAAGGAACTACTTACGCATGGTTTGAATCTTACATCCAAAATAGGAAATCGATTTGTTTAATGAATGGGAAAAAATCACATGCTAGAGAAATTAGGTGTGGGGTACCACAAGGTTCTAACCTTGGTCCCATCCTATTCCTCTTGTATATTAACGATCTACCTAAGTGTCTAGAAACAACCAAGGCTAACTTGTTTGCTGATGACACAAATCTTTCGTGTGCCGGCTTAGATGCCAATGAAATCGAGACTAAACTTAAAAGAGATCTTGAGAATGTTCATAGTTGGCTTAGATGTAACAAGCTCACGCTAAACGATAGCAAAACGGAATTTATGATAATTGGCTCTAGACATCATCTTACTAAATTTGAAGACAACCCAGAGATTTCATTAGCCATACGAGATAATAATATTAAACGGGTCACCAATAAAAAATCTCTTGGTTTTATCATCGACGATCAATTAAAGTGGGGTATACACATTGACGCACAATGTAAAAAAATCTCAAAAAATATCGCATTACTAAGAAGAGCCAAGTCCTTTGTTCCTTTACACATTTTAATCAAAATGTATAATGCTCTAGTATCTCCTCACCTGACATATTGCTCAACAATATGGAATGATGGATCTAATACCATTCTTAACAAACTTTCTAAGTTACAAAGAAGAGCAGCTCGGGTTATCACAGGACAATCATACGATGTTCGTTCCACTCAAATACTAGAAAGTCTCAATTGGATGCCAATTGAAGACATTTTAAAGAAAAGAGAAATCATTATGACGTTTAAAGCTTTAACTAACAGACTACCTGATTATGTGCAGAATTTCTTCACGAGATGCGAAAATAGTAATTATTCTCTAAGAAGCAATAATGTTAAACTATCTTTGCCTAAACCAAGAACCAACTTTCTTAAAAGAAGTTTCTCTTATAGAGCAGCACAAGGGTGGAACGAATTATCGGATGAAGTAACTAATAACATTCAGGATTTATCTTTACCCAATTTCAAAAGGCGTTTAGCCCTTAAGCTTGCACATGAATAATGTATAATGCATTTCCGAAATTAATGGAGTGTGTAATAATTATGTGCTGTAATTAAATGTAAATATCCATAGTTAATGTGTGTTTAATACTATATAGCACGGCCCTTTGAAAAACAGACTGTATATATTATACTGAATAGGCTACCGTGTTAAAAGAAATTTTATTAAAGATTAAAGATTAAAGATTAAAGAACGTTGCATATTAAACAACATCAAAGATCAGTTGTATAAGTCAATTCCAGCATGTCAACATGGATATTTAACTGGAAAGTCGTGTGTTACTAATTTACTCGAGGCGCTAGATCATGTTGGTTCATTACTCGACCACGGAGAACAGATAGATCTTGTGTATTTGGACATGTCAAAGGCATTTGACATGGTCAGCCACAATCGATTGATACAGAAATTATACAAGGCTGGTTTCAGTGGAAATTTGCTTAAGTGGTTTCGCTCATACCTATCTAAACGTCGACAACGTGTTACCGTTATGGGTGCCACTTCGGATGAGCTTCCTGTTACTTCCGGGGTGCCCCAAGGATCCATATTGGGTCCTGTTTTCTTCTTGTTGTACGTTAGCGATTTGCCAAAATCAATTTCTAATAGTCGTGCTACAATGTATGCTGATGATATAAAGATGGGCAGACAAATTAGAAATCTAGAGGATACTAATTTGCTACAGTCTGATCTTGACAGCTTGCAAACCTGGTCCGCCGCCTCAGGCCTTGTTTTTAATGCAACGAAGTGCAAAGCTATGAGTGTTACTAGAAAAATCAAGGCGGTTTCAACAACATATAGACTTACTGATACTGATCTTGAAAAGACTGAAGATGAACGAGATCTAGGTGTATGGACTACAAACAAATTAACTTGGAATAAACAAGTCTCAGAACAAGCTGGCAAGGCCAATAAACTTTTAGGATATATTAAGCGAAACACCATTTATATCAAAGGTGTATCAATCAGGCGTACGCTCTATCTAGGACTGATTCGACCTCATTTAGGTTATGCCACCCAGGTGTGGGCTCCGCAGTTCGTCCAATTAATTGGTAAATTAGAGCGCATACAAAGGCGTGCAACGAGATATATTCTTAGCATACCATACAGTTCTAATGTAGATTACACTCTTCGATTGAAAAAATTGAATCTTATCCCTATTACCTACTGGCATGAACTGCAGGATATGATATTTTTCTTCAAGATCATTCACGGACTAGTCATTATAGATCATACCGTTATACCTACGGCCAGAAACACTAGGTCGACCAGATCATCAGCGAGCAACGTGATAAAGTTTGTAGTGCCAAAATGCAAGACAACCACATATCAGCGTTCTTACTTTGTACGAACATGTAGAGTATGGAACGTTTTGGCAGATGAACTTTGTTTGAGTACTAACAACCTGATATCTTTTAAAACAATCATGCTCAATTATTACAAAGCATCATTGTCATATTATCAATGGGACGATCCGCGCTCTTTCAAAACAGTTTGCATCAAGTGTAATCGAGGACGTCCGCTGAACAAACCAATTTCTTGTTGCATTTAACTGTAAGAACATTCATTATTGTTTTTTATAAATATTTAAACATAGGGCCCACGGTAATTGGCAACTGCTGTTGTGGTGACCCTGCCATTTTACTTATTAGGGCAATTTAGTAGTTTTTTGTATATGTAAAGCACGTCTTTTTCAGTGGCAAATTTAATAAATTCAAATTCAATACTACTGGCAAATACTGACGGGACATCATTTGTTTCTGCTAGAATTTTGTAAACAAAAGTTGCTATTTTCAATTGAAAGACGTTGTCTAACTTTAGTATACCTAAAAGATTATAATAGGGAGTTACATTCTCTTTTTTTCTTGGGAAAAATATGCTCCGTATGCACTTATTGTGACTTATTTTGATAGTTTTCCCATGCTGGGTGTGAATAGCAGAAATTTTGAACAAAAACTTTTGAAATTATGTTTATTTAAATTCAGCCCATTTTTTCGTTTAATTAGCCGGCGAATTTCTCCTGCGACGGTGCGAGACCAAAAAATCGCTAAAACTTTGAAACTAAATATATTTTCAAAATTCCAAACAGCATTTGTTTGTTGTGAAAGTAAATGTAGTCCACGGTAAAAGTTTCGACGAAATTTATTTTTCGAGCCCCAAGTCAGTGGGCGGTTTTTAGAGACACATGCACGCTGTTAAGAGTTCTAAGGAGCGAAAAGAAATATCTACTGTGATTTTTTAGCAGTTTATTGCACGAAGAAGTCGATTTACTTTACTAAAATATGGAGATTGGACACTGTATGCCATGGCAAATATGTGTTCTGAAGTACGAAACTACTGCTGGAAATTGTCTTAAAATGGGTGTTTTTTTATTAGGATTGAAGACAAAGTTTGGAATGCTTTCTACAATCTACAGTTTAAGGGAATTGTATGGCAAAGGACTTGTATACAAATGTAAACACTATATTATAAAAACACTGAATATAGTTCCAGTATCACAGTATGTTGAATAATATTCACAGATAACCGAAAATTCTCAGTGGTTGTGTCTTGTTTTAGAAGTCATCGACTCACTGTAATGCTTCTAGTAGTTTAATGTACTGCTTCAACCATATATACTAATACAGGACGCATGGTGTATTAATTTATATACATCAACAAAATGTCTATATGCAAGTTTATAGATGTGATACTTGGTAAAATATTAAAGGTACAAAAAAGGGCTATCCATGTCACTGCCTACACTAGCACCCCTCGTATTATATGTAATACTATACATGTAGTAGACTATGAGAACCATGCAGTCTGGGCTCCACGAGTGAGTCTAAAATATTAAACTGCTCAGACTTTGTAATAATACATACTGTAATATATAACAAATTTGTAAGAAGCTGTAGGAGAATGGAGCACTAATTTATCCAAACAGCTTCAATACCAACCATTGTTTCTTTATAGAATACTACAATCAATTTTAGATTGTGCTATTCCATTAAAAAAAAACCCATATCAATCCCCCTATCAAGGACAAGGGTTTTAGGCCTACAACACCCTGATGAATTCCTATTTGAAAACAGAACCCCTGAAGAATTCAGCAGGCTGGGCCTGTTAAATAAAACATTTTGGCTATGCACATGTAAAAAAATTTAAACTCATTGTCATTGTTATAAGTAACCAATCTCATCCCCTTATAAAGTATTTAGTATGTAACAGTCATTCAAATCCCAAATTAGTGACTGCTAGGGACCATTCACTTTTTTATGAAGGTGGATGGCTGGAACAAATAGTGTGGGGGCATAAGAGGTGTGTCGTAGAAATAAGAGGGGTGTCGTAGAAAAATTGTAACTTTTAGATGTACAGAAAAGTGAGAAGACTATAAAAATGCAATTTCTGACAATCTGGAGACTCCAAATTTCAAAATTGCTCAGCTCCAACCACGGAAATTTAAATTAACATGGAGCCTCTTCTCAAAAGCAGCTTTTCTTTTCTATTATAAAAGAACTATATAGAGCTTTTTGCCAACAATTTCCCATCTTTTTATTAACCCATTGAGCCACAATGAGCTCTACTTTTTTGTTTTACTTGTCTAACGCCAGATGATTTTATTCGTCAATGAGGAAGCTCTGAAGCTTAATGGGTTATAAACCAAGTCTCTCTAAGGGGGCAGGGTCATCTGAGAAAAATCGCCATTCGAGGGTGGGCCACTGGAAAATATGGGTATAAAGGAGTTGGCCACACAAGTTATAGGAGGGTACACTAAATTGCACGAGATCCCCAATGCAAAAATAAATAATCTCGTATATATAAACACATATTTGTTTGAGATAATATGCAATGTTGTTCAACAAAATCTCCTGATTGTAGCAAACATGCAAGTCTATAACAGCGAGACCAAAATGCATTCTTTTCAAGCCAGGAGGGTATACTAAATTGCACCAGAGTGAGCCCCCCCCCCAAAAAAAAATACATTCTCATATATAACACATATTTGTTTGTGATCAGCTGCATTGTTGACCAAAATCTCTTGGTTGTAGCAAACATGCAAGCTTATAACAGATTGTAGGCTTCCATGTTAACAATCAAGAGATTTCCCATACAACATAATTTGTATCCAATGTCTGCCAATGACCAATAAATATATATATATATATATATATATATATATATATATATATATATATATATATATATATATATATATATATATATATATATGTTGTTTCCTGGCTGGATTGTATTAATTATACTCCACACCTTATCTTCATCTTAATTAATTAATTAATTAAATACCTTATCTTGATCTTAAGAACGTTTTCAAAGTATCCAGCATTAATTTGTTACTCAATTTGTCAATTCAGACTCACAGCCTTGAAGTTGAAACGATTTTGAATAATTATGTAATATCTTCGTTCTTGCCTTCGTATAAAACTGTCACCTTCACCACAAAAGAAACGACCAACTCTAACAAAGGCATTTTGCTCCATCAAATTTATAACCCTTTCAGTTGTGTTTACGTCTGATAAAATTTAAATTGTGTTTATTTTTGCAATAGAAAAAAAAACACAATTCTTTGTTTGTCGCTCCTCGAGACGACATGTTTTTTATATTACTCGTACAGAATGTCATACTTCATGTAATTATAATGATAAGGTTTGTTTTAAAAACGCATGCGCAGATCGACTGGTTATCATCTTTAGCTTTCGGTTATCCAACTGACAGTCAGAATGGGAAAGATACTAATTTTATGGCTTTGTGTGCAGGTCAAACACGTATACGCTATAAATCTACCTACAATCCTGGCAAAGATTAATGAAACATCCAGTTTGACTAACAATTTAATCTATTCTTCCCCGTTCTAATCTTGATTAAGATGAGCAGGAAACCTACACACAGTGCTCTCTGCCATAGATGAACTATTGTACACAATTTTGTTGATTCTGCTTACAAAAAATCTACATGAATTCACACGTGTGATTTCATGTGAAATCATGTGATAACATGAGAAATTATGTGATCCCGTGCTTCCGGAGCAGCGCTCTAACCAACTGAGGTGCGGAATCACAGGGCCATAGGTTCGATCACTGCCAGAGAACTAATTTTTGGATTATTCACCAAACCCAGTATACATATTACACCCTGCATTACCTTGTAGCAATATGAACCGTCTTTGTAATTCATTGTGATTATGACAATAAACTATGGAAATTATCTTATATACAAAGGATAAGTCTTATTATTATTTATTTAAAAAATTCTGGTTTCTGATTGGCTAACAGCCAACTGCGAAATTGTCATATCAACTCAGTGGCTAACCAAATATGGATTTTTCATATTAGCAAAATGACGTCAAAGAGTCAATATGAAAAAAATTTGGACGTGTTTGGCCATATTACTATGACGACGAGAATTATATCGACTCGCTGACACCATTGATATGATGACGACGACGGCTGCCGAGGACCTACTAGGAATTTTTTTTCTTAATACAAATACAATACAAATGGCTTCCGTTTGTTTTCAATTTTTTAAATAAATTATAAAACAATTATTGAATTTGGTTTTCGCACAATATGAAGAATTATCAAGCCCTCAGTTTGCCGTTATCAACCTCAGCCTTCGGCTTCGGTTGATAACGGCAAACTTTGGGCTTGATAATTCTTCATATCGTGCTCAACCTCATTCAATAATTGTTAAATATTCATTAAAAACTGTTTTTACATCAAGAGTTAATAGCCCCTTATAACTGACTGAGGAGTGTCTCATCAGGGCGAAGGGAGAGAGGGCGTAGAAACGGCCATACATCGAGCGGACCATCCGTGATGCGGGCTTCGCGGGGGGTAAGACGTTCTAATTGTAAACAAATATGGCTACGCGTATATGACCCATCAGAAGGTATGCTGAAACTATTGCTTTATAAAATATTACTTGTGTAAAATTTATATGTTTTTGTTACTTTCAGCTATTATAAGACACTTAAAGATAAGATTTAAGTAACAAAAAACTTTATTTCGGGTGTTATTTTATTTATATACTCTGTTTAATTTGGTGGTTAAAAATGGCCGTCGAAATGTTGTCCGAGAGTGCTAGCGCGCACTGCTTGCTGATAAAAAACCAATGATTTCCAAAACCTAAATTATAATTTGTTATTAAGTTATGATGAAAACCTTTGCGTATACAAAATTATAGAGTGAGCAAACATGAGACAGATAGGTTTTGAACCTTTCAAAGTTCGAGGTCGAATTGACAGTTGAAATAGTACCAATTAACTCCAAGCTGAAATGTGCAACTAAATCGTGTATATTTTTGTCAATTTTGTTCGCTGGCTTTGTTAAATTCACTTGCAATGGCTCGACATAAGTTACAACATACAAACTGAGCAGAGCCCATGAAAGAGCTATCCATAGTCCATACCCATACAGTCATTCAGCTTCCTTGCTATTTAGAAATTGTTGTACTACAAAACTATATTGACTGAAGTTTTGGAAAAATTTAGCCAACTTTTGAAGGATTTTATTAGGTCCAGTTCACATGAGATTGGAACAAAGTCAATTAACCGGGACCATTTCGTTTTGGTCATTATATTATATATAATAGATGTTTACATGTATGAGGTCTCAAGTCATTCCGCCTGCTGGACCAAGCCAACTGACTCAGACCAGTATGAATTCAGACTGGAATGTTGACATTGGAACAATTAAGTGAACAACACATGCTAACAAAAGTCATCTAAAAAAGAAAATTGCCTGGCAAGGGGAATAAATTGAAAATTTTGTGATTTTCATACTGGTCTCATGTAAACATGTTGACATGCAATTTCAATTTTCCAGGTTGGTTTCATCCTGGTCTCATGTAAAAGGGGCCTTACAAACTGTGATTCAGTATCATGGGATGAGATTAGGGGCCTGTTTATATGATCCCGGCCAGGCGGGACGGGATGCTTACTGAGATCCCGCTCGTAATACAAATGCTAAAGAGTGTTTATATGATCCTGCCACTTATCCCGCCTAGACTGGATTTCGGCAACAGATGCCGGGATCCTGCCTAAGCGAGATGAAAAATTCCCATATAAAAACACTTCATCCCGCCTAGCCGGGATGAAAAATTCCCATATAAACACTTCATCCCGGTTAGGCGGAATGAATTTTTCCCTTTTGGGCATGCGTAAATGCCTTTATTGCAACAAAAATATGACGTCAAGCACCGAATGGTTTCATCCCGGCAATGTATTTTGTCCATATAAACACTAGGCGAGTATCCTGTCTTGGCGGGATGAAAACGTCCCGTCCCATCTAGGCTGGATCATATAAACAGGCCCTAAGGAATTGAAAGATTTTATAAGCAAGCAATGCTTAAAAGCAAGATATATAAACAATGAAAGAAATGGCACTAACAGAGCCACAACTTCTCCAGAAGTGTAAAATTCCATGATACTGAATCACAGTTTGCAAGTCAATCCTTCAAAATTTAGTTAAATGTTTCCAAAACTTCAGTCAATATAGTTTTGTAGTACACCCATCTTAAGGGTTCCTTTCAGCTTTCACCTTGCCAAGACCTGTCACTAAATTATGGGTTGCCTGAATAGATATAATTCCTCAAATCATGATTGGTCATGATTTTTGAAGTTAATTTGATAGATATTTTTAATTGCATGGATTATTGGGTCATATTTTTCTGCTATTTAGCCTTAATATTGTAGACTTTTTTTAGGAAAGGAAGTGCAAACAAGCGTATACAATAGCAATTCTTCTTCGACTAATGGTCCTAAATTATAATTTGCACTTGTATAAAATAGCAAGGAAGCTGAATGACTGTAGGCGTATGGATAGCTTTTTCATGGGCTCTGCTCAGTTTGTATGTTGTAACTTATGTCGAGCCATTGCAAGTGAATTTAACAAAGGCCAGTAAACAAAATTGACAAAAATATACACGATAAAGTTGCACATTTCAGCTTGGAGTTTGGTACTATTTCGACTGTCAATTCGACATCGAACTTTGAAAGGTTCAAAACCTATCTGTCTCATATTTGATCACTCTATAATTTTGTCTACGCAAAGGTTTTCATCATAACTTAATAACAAATTATAATTTAGGTTTTGGAAATCATTGGGTTTTTATCAGGAAGCAGTGCGCGCTAACACTCTCTTACAACATCTCGACGGCCATTTTTAAACACCAAATTAAACAGAGTATAGAAATAAAATAACACTCGAAATAAAGTTTTTGGTTACTTAAATCTTATCTTTAAGTTTCTTATAATAGCTAAAAGTAACAAAAACATATAAATTTTACGCAAGTAATATTTTATAAAGCAATAGT
>CACRXK020001725.1:0-12916 GCA_902702795.2 Paramuricea clavata
TTAAAACTTGCAGATATTGTTAAGTTCTATACTGCTCTGTTTATGCATCAGTTTTACCGAGACAGTCTTCCGGTTGCTTTTGACAACTTCTTCATTTTAAATCGTATGAAACATAATTACGATACACGGCTTGCATCAAAGTGTTCATACGCTTTACCTTTAGTTCGTACAAATTATGGAGTTTTTAATATTAATTTTTCGGGCCCTAAAATTTGGAATGATATTGATGAGGCGCTAAAAATATTGAGTATAAGTTTATTTAAAAAGAAATTAAAACAAAGTATAATTGAGCTATATTAACTTGAGTATTCGGATCATATTTATGTTTTCTTTTAATTTTCAATTTTGCCATCTTGTAACACATTTATTTAAAAATTGTTTACTGTATATATTCTACTAAAAATTGATAGCCACCTGTCTCGATTAGCCCCTATGGTTACTTACGGGTGGCTATGCACATAATTCTTTTTGTTTTATAATACTTAATGTAGAAAATTGTTGTATCTTGTATTTATAATGTGTGTGCAAATTATATTATTCTATTCTATTCTATTCTATCACATCTATGATCAATTCTTCTCTGTCCCTTGGATATGTTCCAACTGAGTGGAAAGCTGCTCTGGTCGACCCACGGCTAAAGAAACCTGGCTATAATGTCTCTTTTCCAAATTTACGACCAGTGTCTAACCTACAATTTGTGGCTAAATTGACAAAAAGTGGTTTGCAACCAAACTCAAGATCATATATTGCGGTCGGACTTATATCCGGTGCTCCAGTCAGCTTATCGGACAGGTCACAGCACTGAAACAGCTCTTCTGAAAGTCCACAATGACATCTTGTTAAATATGAACAATCAGAAGGTTACTCTACTTGTACTGCTTGACTTGAGCTCAGCGTTTGACACGTTGGATCATCAAGTCCTTCTTCGTCGTCTTCCAGTAACGTTTGGAATAACGGGTAATGCGCTTGAATGGTTTCGGTCTTATTTATCTGGCAGATCACAGCGAGTAGTAATAAATGGAAGCCATTCAAGGGAATTTCCTCTGATGTATGGTGTCCCTCAGGGCTCCTGTTTAGGGCCACTACTGTTTATAGTATATTCTAGCAAGCTATTTGAAGTCATAAAGAACCACCTTCCTGACGCCCATGCTTATGCTGACGATACTCAGCTGTACATCTCATTTAAGCCTGATTCTACTGCTAGTGAATTAGAAGCGGTAACTTCATTGCAAAACTGCATAGCTGATATTAAGACATGGATGACCGTGGACAAACTCAAGCTGAATGATGATAAAACTGAATTTATTATAATTGGAACTCATGCACAACTGAATAAGATAAAGATAACTGAGTTAAGAATTGGTCAGGTAATGGTGTCGTCAGTATCCGATGCTCGAAATCTTGGATCCTGGTTTGATAACATTTTGAGTATGAAAACGGCAATTAATAAGACCTGTCAATCTGTGATTTATCACTTACATAATGTCAGGCGAATAAAGAGATTTTTATGCTTTGAAGACAGAAAGACGATTGTTCAGGCCATGCATGGTCATGTCAAGAATAGACTACTGTAATAGCTTACTATTCGGTGTTTCGTCCACGCATCTTATGAAGCTTCAACGAGTGCAGAATGCTGCAGCCCGCTTGGTGTGCTCAGTTCCAAAACATGAACATATCACACCGTCGTTAATCAGATTACACTGGCTACCAGTTAAATTTAGAATAAATTTTAAAATTGCAATGCTCACATTCAAATGTATAAACAAAACTGCTCCCGAATATCTAAGCAGTTTAGTGACCATCAAGAAGACACCTCGTTACAACCTAAGATCAAATACAGGAAAGTTACTACAAGATAACACTGCTCGGTCGAAAAATACATTAGGAGACAGGGCATTTTCTAATGCCTCAGCAATAGTATGGAACAGTCTTCCTGTTTTTATAAGAAGTCAGGAAAATTTTAGTACTTTTAAGTCACTTCTCAAAACACACTATTTCAGGGAAGCTTTTAAAGAATAAATAAATTTTAGAACTTGAGCGGTAACTGTTTTTGTAAATATTCTAAATTTTATTTATTTATATTTTTAAATCTATAGCTAGTTTAAGTAGTTTGTAAAGCGCATTTGATCATACCAATTGCATGTTAATTTGCGCTATATAAGTAGTAAATTATTATTATTATTATTATTATTATTAAAATACACACCATATGGTGTGTAAAAATACACACCTTTTTGGAAAACACGCTTTAAGGTGTGTGAATTTGGCTACAAGCAAAAAAGTTACGTTAGTAGAGCGAGTTTAAGATGCGCCAAATCTGAGACACGGATGCGACTAAAAATGGGAGACTAGACAGTCGCTAATAATGAGAGACTAGTTTTACTTTGTCTTTCTCGTGTCTCTATCTTTGTTTACCAACAATAATCCATAGTTTTACCCATGAAGTGAAATTGTGATAAAAGCGGCAGTTTTTCGTCACGTCCGCGTCGTAGATTTGGTAGTAGACAAATTTAGAAAAGACGACGCGACCTCAAAGACGACGTGAAAATGGCGTGGCACATCCATATATGGACAGAACACGCAATTTTCACGTCGTCTTTGAGGTCGCGTCGTCTTTTCTAAATCTGTCTAGTATTAATGATAATGCTAGGAACCTGACGAGATGCTACAGATCAGCATCTTCCAACACAACACAACACAACATATTAACCAGGGGTCGGTTGTTCAAAGGTGGATTAGCGCTAACCATGGGTGAAAATTTAACCTGCTGTTTTAGTTTGTGTATTTCTGCATGTCTTTTTATTTCAAAACTTCAGAGAAGTAAACTCCTATTGATCCTGACAAGATCTCTGAAGAAATATTTCTAAATTTATAGACAAGCTGTCAGAAAGTTTGCTTTGAATTTTAGGTTAATCTAGGGTTAAGCTAACCCAGCTTTGAACAACCGGCCCCTGGTATAAAATTCACACCGGAATCATTGGACTGATAGCTACTGCTGTCAGATTCTGTTAACAGACCATCAAGATTCTCTGGGTACAAGATTAATCAAGATTCGACTCACTTGCGTGACGTCACAATAAATGCTAGTGCCAGACTCCTGTCGCCGACGGCCATTAGCCAAAAATATTTGGATTCAAAGCATAGATCTATGTTCAAAGTTTCAAACCACAGAATAAGGTTTGATGAAATCGAAAATTTTTGTCACTAGAACACTGCACTAAATGAGTACTTTCAACAGACTGAAAATCATTTTTTGTGTCAGGGGCACTTTAATGGGTTAACCCATTGAGTTGCTTAATTAATATAAATTGAATTAATACTGTGTCTAACAACAGATGATTTTACTTGTAGAGGGGAGAGCGCTGGCTCTGACTGGGTTAAGCAAGAACAGTAACGACAGTGATATCATCTCCAACATGAATCGTCCCAGGTATACCAGCAACAAAATGATTTTCAAACAAAGGCCTCTGTCCATGACCATGTCTTGCATCATCACCTATTCACCTTTAGATACACATATTCTGAATAAAAGAAAAGAGCCGTCCTAAATGGTTGGCTGAATGATTAGACAGATTTAGAAAAGACGACGCGACCTCAAAGACGACGTGAAAATGGCGTCAAAATGGCGTGGCACATCCATATATGGACAGAACACGCCATTTTCACGTCGTCTTTGAGGTCGCGTCGTCTTTTCTAAATCTGTCTATTGACTGAAGCGTGTTGTTGATGGAAATTATCAAGTGGAAATTTATAAACATTTTATTAGATCTAACCCGGAACAGCTGTGAAAAATGTAACTTTAGGTCCTTGGCAGGAATTGAACCTGTTGCCTTGCAATTCCGGTGCAGTGCTCCAACCAACTGAGGTACACAGGCCAGCCGCAAAACTCTAAAATCACAAGCTCCTCTATATATAATTATAGGGTTAGGTTAACTGCCATGTTTTAGGTTATGGGCAGTGGCGCCGTGTCCGGGGGGGCAGGGCAGGGGGCATGGTCACCCCATTTTTTGAGACCCGTCGGAAATTGTTGGAAAATTGCCAATGTTGTCGCCGGGGGGGAGGGGGGGTGGTGGTGGTGAAGATTTAAAATGTTGTCGTCCGGAAAAATTTTTGGTTTGTCGGAAAAAAATTTCGGTTTGTCGGAAAAGCACTGCCCTTGCCCCCCCAAAAAAAAACATGGGTCCCACGGCGCCACTGGTTATGGGTAAATATTAAGAATTTGTTGGCATACTGGTTAGGTCTAATAAAATGTATATAAATTTCTACTCGATAATTTCCATCAACAACACACTTCAATTATTGAATCGAGCGAGATGCTAACAAAATCTCAATGATTGATAATAGACAGCAGTGGACAGATTGACTGATAGGCTAACTTAGGGAACATTAACTAGTAAATTCAAAGTCACAATGCTACATCACCTTTTTAGAATCTCCAGCGCTGTTCTCCATCATTTCGTTTCACACCAGCATGCATATGTCTAATCTTGTTAATTAATACACATCTGAAAGAACGATTAATATTCCATAGTGTCAATAGAATATTTAGTGCATACATGTATATACCTTCCACCTGTGGTTTGATTTCCTGGTTTAATTCCTGTAATATTGTTATTCGAGTGAAATGTTGCACATGATACAGCTAGAGTGCTTCCAGTCTGACTAATTTATATCAATTGCAAACATCAGCAGTGGTGGAAATCTTGGTGGGGAGGGGGGTGGGGCCACCTTCGTGGAAAATGACGAATTTTCGGAAACTTTGACCTTTAAAAGGCCTAAAAACAGCCTTTTCGAGTGCAAATGGGGGGGGGGGATTGTCGGAAATTTAGAAGGCTTCGTCCCCCCCCGGAAAAAGTGAATTTCCGCCACTGAACGTCAGGGTTACATGGTTGTAATGAAATGATCAATATACAAACATACAGTGTATAACCAATACATTACAATATTGTAATCTAATTATTGTCACTTGTCTGAGCTATTGGAATCACTGTCGCTGTACTAATTAAACAACAGGCTTTAAGACATGGAGGGGCTTATATTTGGAATCATGGCCTGTGTGTTAGTGAATATAGTGGGCTTATACACAGAGGGCCTATACCGGGGGGAGGAGAGTTATATTCTAAGGTATATTACTATCCAACGTTTCATATATCCTAGCTGAATCATACAATATAAACACGGTTGAACACAGTTCCGGAAAGTATGGACAGCACCTTGGCCATCCTTTTTGTGATTGACGTCTGGCTTTACAGTCAAAGTGAGATACTTTCCAGGAGGGTGGACTCTGTATGCAAGAATATACAACACTATGTGCATGATTTCAGAAACTATTAATATATCCAGGTTTATAAGGAAGTTTATAATAATTATTAAATATAGGATTCCTCTTTTGACGATTGAAGCAAGCTTTAGACAAGAATATTTCGCATCAACTATCGTCAGAAAAGGAAACAAAACAGTACAAAATATATTGAAAGCTTCAATGTACCTTTCGGTAGAAATCAACGGCGGCGCGACCTCTTGGTTAAATTAATTGACGGTGTAGATTTCACTTCCCCTTCATCTATTCCAGTCGATTCATCGTCTTAGATAGATATAATCTTTAAATTTTAACCTTCTACAAGCATATATTTTCATCGGAATTTGTTTTGAAAACAAATACGGTAATTTTTTGAAATTTTTGAGCCGTCTCGCACGTGTCTCGAACTCGCGGGACCAGTGCGAATTTTCCTGCGTCCTGATTGGATGATGCCCACGCATGCGCTACGTTTACCCGAGTGTCAAGTTATCGCGCATGCGTTTGTTTCAATGATTTGGTAAACACCGACCTAAAGCGTCCCACATGCACCACACCAGGCAACTGTAACGTACTTATATACCGAAATGTTACTATTACTTGTGTGTGGTAGTTACCGATCATAGGATCTTGCGAAAAGGGTGCCAGGCATAATGGTCTGGGGGCCGCCGGCACTCTCCCCCGTAGTTCGTTCGATACCGGTTGGTAAGCCACCTATTCACCGCCTCTGACGATAGCGTTGAGTTTAGCCGAAATCTAGCTTAAACGTTAACATACGGCGTTCTAGCGGCTAGCACGAGACGGACTTGACCGATACGGGCTAGCAGAGTCGGGAAGTATGGACTGACGAGGCACTTTTCTTTTTAAAAATTTTATTTCTAATTTACCATTCGATATAAAAACAGATCTTCTAATTTACCGATCAATTGAATTGTGACTAAACAAAGTTTAATAGCAGTGTGTTTTGTGCTTTTTATTCTAATTTATAGAAATCTAAAAATGTATCTTTACTACTTTTTTGTGTCATATCAAATTTAGAAACAAGATTAAAAACCTAAATTAAACTATTTTAAGTTCTAAAGTTTCACGCCAGAATACCAACTATTTCGCTATTTTGTAGGTACCCGTCTACTTTCTGGTCCGCCTTCATTTTAACCAATCAGATCACGATCCAAAAAATCTCTTAATCTGATTGGCTAATTGAAGTGATCCGTTAATCCCACCAAGTTTGAACACAGTTGTGGTTTGAAAGAGTTTTGGGTAACCTTCAAGGACTTCAAGTGTTACAGCGAAAGTATTAACTGAGCCACAGCAATAAAATTAACTGCAACGGCAAAACAAAATTGAAACTCGCGGTAAAATAAAGTTAACTCACGGCAAAACAAAATTAACTAATGACAAAATAAAAAGTCACGGGTGAAATAAAGTTAATTTTTTAAAGTCGTGGAGATCCCCCGCGCATTCCCGCCATTCTTGTAACGCTGTGAAGTTGTGAACCTAGTGTTTGTTGAGAGCGGTTGACAAAATCTTTTGCTCAGTGTGTGACTGTTCTGGTGCCAAAAGGCTACAAATTTTGCTCAAAATGTGGAATATAAATGCACTGTATATTTTTAAAAAAAAATGTCTCAAAAACTGTCTGACAAAGCTGTTTGAAACTCATTAAATAAAGTTTGTATTTTGAGTGATTCAACGTCAGATTTTACTGATTTCTGACCCCTTTTCTTCAGTATTTTAATACTTTAATAGTCCTTGAATTTGCTGATACATGGCCTTGAATTTGACTCTTCTTCACATGTACGAACCCAGCTGTATAAATCTAACCTCGATGGCTCGATCATTTACTGTAACTAGTACTAACTACTATATAAAACTAGTCAACTGTGTATATAAATTTCAGAGGATACATATTTAATATTGAATTGTATCAGAGTATTATTCTTTATTCAGTGATTGTTACACAGAGTAATCACGCAACGTAAAACCGCTGACTTAAAGAACACTGTTTCACGAACCCGAAACGATTGTCTTACATGAATTTCTTGCATGTTGTTTTATTCTGAATTCTGATTTTTGATGTTCTGATTCTTTCATGCTGCCAACGTGGGTTTTGTAATAATGGTTTACTTATAATATTACTAGAAAGTTCATGTAGGTTACTTTTAGTATATTTTCAATGCTACGTCGAAAAGCAAAGAGGCAACTCGAAAGTTCAGAGAATGAGGAGGTCACGGCCACGAAGCATGGTCGTCGCACAACACCAAACCAGAATGAAGAGGCTGATGATTTAGAAAAACTTGTATTTGGTGAACAACATCTTCATTTTGATATTAATATAGAGGTAAGTTTTATCACATAACTAACGAAGTACCAAACTAAAAGATTTGGAAATGTGATGATGATGCCACCCTGCCGAATTAATCAATTTTATATAATTATATTGAGCCTATAAATGCCTATTGATGGTCATAACCAATTTGGTTCGTAGAGCATAGCATCGACTTTATTCTTCGATCTTCCTTGAATTTTATTCAGCCTTACATAATGTTTGACATTTCTGTCTGTTTTAAGAAGAATGAAGTCGAGGTTGTGCATACAGTATGTGGCCCAGTTTCGGGTCATTTCAGGTTTGAACTGCTGTATCTTCCTTTTCAGTAAAGGTACGATATTTAAATACTCACTTGAGAATAGGAAAGGTGTTTCTTAACAATATTTCAAAAGATTGACTTTTCTTACTTTTCACTTTTAGAATTATTTATATTTTTAAGAATCATTTTAGGTGCCCAGTATCGGGTCAACTGCACCAGTATCGGGTCACTTCAAGTTTCTTTGTTTATTGTATAAAAGCGTTTGTTTTATGGCAATTTTCGATCCTTTTTTATAGTTTCAACATGTCTTAAGATATTAACAACTTTTTTGTGAGGTTTTGACAAGGTTTAGACATTATATTTCCAGTTTGAAACTACCTCTTCTACACAGTTTTTGCGGAGTGCGTTCTAAGCAGTGCTTCCACTTTCAAAGGTTGAAACATAGCTGACCCGAAACTGGGCCACAAAGCCGAACTTTACGTAATTTGTGGGACCAGAATATGTCTCTGAATAATTGAATGCTTAAACTTTCTATTTCATATTTATATATTCTCGGCAATAATCTATCGTTAGGACAAAAATTGGGCAGTTACATGGAGAATTACATATCAATAATACAATTTATTGTTATTAGTTAGTTTTACTGCACAGTGAAATGAACAAATTTTAGTAAAAGAATATAAACATACCCGGACAAAAGGAATTCTTCTTTGAATACAGTTCAACTAAAAAGCCTGCAAAAACTATCATCCAAAAAAGGAAAGGTTTGCCATTATATCTGTATATTTTATTTCCCGTCGCTTTTTATCTCGGCGGAAAAAAAATGAAATCAAATTTCTATTGACCCGCTACTGGTACTGACCTGAAACTGGGCCACATAGTGTATACTAGCCCAAGGGCGGATTTTCGTTTATTGAAAAGGAGGGGTAGAAAAATTTCTGGTGGGGTGCAAGTGGCAAAACTAATTTAATTTGACATTTTTCAGAATTCATAACGCTCATTGTGTGACTTGTCAGATTATAAATTTAGAATACTTTAGCTTGTTTTTAGCTTGTTTTTATTTAAACTTGCCATTTCGTTGCTGTTGTTATTGTAACAAATAGTGCTTCCTTATATTGTGCTTTCATTTTACAAAATAAAATCTAGCTAAATATAATTTTAGTAAAATATTTTTTTTTGGGGGGGGGGGGGCGATTGCCCCCCTTCGCCCCCTAGTTTCCGCCACTGCTATGTACATGCAAATTAGTAGTACATCCTCTGAGAAAATTCACAAACTAACCTCTCCAAAATTTGAGGTCCTTGACGTGGCTAGAAAAACACTAAATGCCGATACCATCACAATATGTTATACTAAATGTGAGCGGATTGTTTTATTTATATTTGCAACCACTTTAAGCAAACCATGTCTCAATATCATGGTATTCTATCAAGTTGCTAACAATTTTGAAAAGTAGCGAATAGCGATTCGCTGTTTGAAAAGTAGTTGACTACTTGGGATAAATTGACTACCACTCACCCGGGATAAATTGACTACCACTTTCTACATATTTTTGAGTTGTAATGTCACAAGTATGACTTCATTCTCGTACCCAGAGCCCTTCTTACGCGCGGTGCGACGAGGGGCTCTGGCCAAATCCATAACCGGATACCATAAAAACATGGTAAGAAAACAATGTCCGGTGTTAGAACTAGCCAATCAGATGCCAGTTCGGAATATTCTTGTTATTGCCATTATCTCAAGTCATACAGTCGCTATTAAAGTTCACTTGTGATGTCACAACTCAAAATATAGAAATTACTTTTCATAAGCACTGTAAGATTGAGGCTAAATAATTTTTAGTCATTTTGAAGGTAGAGTGTGTGGCGAAGCTAGATCTGGAAATGTTGCAGTTGAGGGAAGGTGGATGGTCCCCAAAACATTTAAGTGCCGTTCTTCCTTTTTGGTGGCAAATGCTGAAAAGTACTTATTTTGTGCTAGTTTTATACTATCACCTTGTGTATAAATATTCAGATTATTTGGTATTGTGAGGGAAACTCCCAGTGATGGGGTATGTTTGGGGGGGGGGGATGAGGCAAGGATGGATTTTAGTGGAAATTGTGGGGGAGGTGGGAAAAAATTTAGGGGAGGCGCAGCAGTCTAGCTCACGACCTCCATGGAAAGTTAGGGCTTAGAACGGGCCAAGGTCAACGTGGCGTATGCACATTAATGAACTTTGACTGTACAACTCATCCAATTTTGCCCTTTGTTACAATTACTACAAAGTTTCTTTCAAAACATTGCATTAAAAGGGCACTTGACACAGAGATGAATGGCTATAACTGTTTCAATTTTACAGAAAAACTTTCTTACAAAGTGTAGTCCCTAAGCAACCAATAAATGTCAAATTTTCACTTTGATCTATCATTGAAACTTTCCCAAGAGGAGGTGCATGACTTTTCAGAGGAGGTGCAAAAATTCTCAGGAGGTGCAAAACGATCTCAGTGGAGGTGCGCACCTCCCCTCAAAATCCGGCCATGGTGTTAAGGGGGAGGAGGAGAAAGGAAACCTGACATAAAAACCTAGTTTCTTGCTTTCTGCTCCGCTTGAATTCACATACATATTTTCTAGAAGCTGCACTCGTCTGTTTATTTTTACTTTCTAAAAATAAGTATTCCTGACAGTATTTTAATACAAAGTTATTGCTGGTCAGGGTTCAATATAATTCTGAAAATTTGGTCTGATATTGTGTCAGACCAATCCATGTTTTGGTCGGACATGATCGGACCGACAGAGGGACGTTGATATTCTCAAGAGGGACGTTGTCAGTTGTCTGTACTAGAAACCAAAATCGTAACAACTACCAAAAGTCCAAAACCATATATGCATAATAGTTAACAATTAAAATTACACAATATCAACGACAACTTACTCATATAATTGCTGCCGCAGCGAGCGAGCCTGAAGCGAGCGAGCAAGGCAGCAGATCCTAATTTTGTTTTGATCCTAATTTTGTCGATATCAAAATTTTCTATTTGGCGCATTGCATGACGGTACCAGTGAATTTTAACCGTGGTGCAGCGCGGTCAAGCATAAGGCAAACAGGCAATGTGATCATCTTTCATCTTTGGTCTTCTTTTATGGAAAGCCATAGCTGGCTTAAAGTGATCAAACGGCATTTTGTTGGGTGCTTTTAGCATTATACGGCGGTGCTTTCGGCATTATACACGGTGCTTTCGCCATTATACGCGGTGGTTCCCGCATTATACGCTGTGGTTCCAGCATTATACGCGGTGCTTTCACCATTTATATACGCGGTGCTTTTGCAATTATACGCAGTGGTTCGAGCACTATATGCGGTGCTTTTAACATTATACGCGATGCTAGCTTTCATTCAACATTATTTTCATATTCTTTCCATGACATGTATATGATTTAACGATTGCTTAAATTTGGTATGTGGTTGACGAATGCTTTTTGCCTATGGTCCGCAAAGACAATGACATGCTTTTCTGTGTATATAAATAAATATAACGCAGCGAATGCGCCAAGCAGTATAAACGCGCGGCTGAAATACGATATTAAAATCTTGAATGTGCCGTATGATTTAATTATGTTTTAGGATTTACAAATGCTTTGTCATTTGGTGTTTATACTTGTACTGCATCACAAGGCAGTACGTAAGTGAAAAAATTTCACATGTGAGATTGTCTTGTATATATTTTTGCTTTCTTTGACAAACATTATTAATAAACACGCAAATTTTAATTAGTGAGATGCAATGTTAAATGTCACCTGCATGTCATTGTCATTGCCCTTTAACCCCTGGTCTAATTGACCGCTTTTGAAAATGTTGATCATGACGAACCGCACTTTTGTGTTTTAAAAACGAGTTAGGATAAAACGCGGATACGGACGGACGGATGAATGACGGACGGACGGATGGCGACGGACGGACCGGACGGATAACATATATATGTCATTATATAGTCTGCGCGCAGCCGCGCAGGGTAGTTAGTGGCTTACGTCTTCGCTGGTTGTTATACTTTAAAATAATTTTGTATTTACCGAGAAATCAATATTCCGAGTATATAAATATATAAACTGGGATGTCACACTGATAGTTTGTTTACATTTCCTGGAGCATCAAATCTTATGTTTAACCACGGTGGTTTAACCCATTAGCTGGCAATGCGCCAGTCCCTTGTCCAGCGCCAGAAAATTTTACTCGTCAGTGGTACAGGGTACTGCCAGTAAATGGGTTAACAAACCTATCTGCCAATGGCTCTTGTTAATCCATCAGCACAGTAATGACTTTAGTATTTACCCTGTCCAACGCCAGACGATTTTTAATACTCAGTCAGTGGTAGGGCCGTGCTGTCAATAAATGGGTTAACAAGGATAACAATAGCCTGCGTAGCGGCCATCAGATCTACTTTCTCTGAGAGCCGCTACGCAGGCTAGGATAACAATAATAGGATGTTTCTGAAGGACTCGTTCAACACCCTGTAGTTTGTCTTTTGCTGTCAAAGGCAGCATTACTGCCCTGTGGGTAACCTAGTTTTGTTTTGTGGGTCGAAATCAAAATTTTCTATTTGGCGCATTGCATGACGGTACCAGTGAATTTTAACCGTGGTGCAGCGCGGTCAGGGATAAGGCAAACAGGCAATGTGATCATGTTTCATCTTTGGTCTTCTTTTATGGAAAGCCATAGCTGGCTTAAAGTGATCAAACGGCATTTTGTTGGGTGCTTTTAGCATTATACGGCGGTGCTTTTGGCATTATACACGGTGCTTTCGCCATTATACGCGGTGGTTCCAGTATTATACGCGGTGCTTTCACCATTTATATACGCGATGCTTTTGCAATTATACGCAGTGGTTCGAGCACTATATGCGGTGCTTTTAATATTATACGCGATGCTAGCTTTCATTCAACATTATTTCCATATTCTTTCCATGACATGTATATGATTTAACGATTGCTTAAATTTGGTATGTGCATGGTTGACAAATGCTTTTTGCCTATGGTCTGCAAGGACAATGATATGCTTTTCTG
>CACRXK020001725.1:14456-50578 GCA_902702795.2 Paramuricea clavata
AACCACGGTGGTTTAACCCATTAGCTGGCAATGCGCCAGTCCCTTGTCCAGCGCCAGAAAATTTTACTCGTCAGTGGTACAGGGTACTGCCAGTAAATGGGTTAACAAACCTATCTGCCAATGGCTCTTGTTAATCCGTCAGCACAGTAATGACTTTAGTATTTACCCTGTCCAACGCCAGACGATTTTTAATACTCAATCAGTGGTAGGGCCGTGCTGTCAATAAATGGGTTAACAAGGATAGCAATAGCCTGCGTAGCGGCTATTAGAGACTAGGATAACAATAATAGGATGTTTCTGAAGGACTCGTTCAACAACCTGTAGTTTGTCTGTTGCTGTCAAAGGCAGCATTACTGCCCTGTGGGTAACCTAGTAATGTATGTAATGTCTGTGTTCATTGTTGACATATTATATATTATGTCTGTGTTGACAGAAACGTTGATTGCTTTATAGCTGGCATAGTACAAAACATGGACTGGACCCATGGACTGGACCCAAAATTGGACTCAAAATTTTAGCCAAAATTTTGCCCAAAAAGCCATTATTTATTCGGAGAGAAACAACCCTCAGAATATCGTGCTTTGATTTGATTTGTATAGGCAAAAAACTTCACGTTCCATCACTTTTCCTTGACCTATCTAGCTATTTGTCTTCCAAAATTCTATATTCTATTTTATGATAATAAAATAGAATAATGCATAATGATAAGCCCACATATAGCTAGTTGCGATAAATATTAGAATATATGGACAAAACAAACTTTGCGAACTCGTTACTCGTTAGAGGATATATATGCCGGAATATATAGAGGGTGTATTAATAATACAGACACAAAATGTATATGATTAAAATATAACTATATATTGATGTTAACATCAATATATTGATGGAATGATTTATATCGATGTGATGTATTTGTGACCATTGCGCAAAGATATTTCACAAAGGTTTATTATTTACGAATTACGAGATACCCTAGATAACGTTTAGAAAATAGAATATATATAGAATTTTGGAAGACAAATAGCTAGATAGGTCAAGGAAAAGTGATGGAACGTGAAGTTATTTGCCTATACAAATTAAATCAATTAAGCACGATATCAGTCTGAGGGTTGTTTCTCTCCGAAAAAAAATGGATTTTTGGGCAAAATTTTGGCTAAAATTTTGAGTCCAATTTTGAGTCCAATTTTGGGTCCAATTTTGAGTCCAATTTTGGGTCCAGTCCATGGGTCCAGTCCATGTTTTGTACTATGCCTTTATAGCTCTCTAATACTACTTCTGTATACCGCAACGACGATAATTAGATAGGCTGTTACCGCAAATCATTTGCGTGGTATGATTAACCGGTATGGGAGACAATATGGGGGAAAAGGAAGCGACCTCATGCATTATGATATGTTAATACAGTCTCTGAAATCATAGGCATAGCTGATTGACTAAGTAACTAAGTTATAATGACGTTATTTTCAGCTATGAAAGCCAAAAATCATTTATATATAAAAAAGTTTGAGAACTGGAATTTACAACAACGAAAGTGTCGTAACATGTTGGCAGCCCAAATTTCAAACACTCATTAATAATTCATAAGCTTATTGGCAAATCATGTTAACCACAATATGTCACGTGCAGTGGCTTTAAACCTGATAAAACACTCCTAATTAATATTCTTTATATAAAGAATACTAATAAGGCAATATCTATTGTAGTCGTGTCCTCATTAGTATTTTTTATATAAAGAATACTAATAAGGCAGTATATCTATTGAATTTGTAGTCGTGTTTGAAGCCGTTTAATAAACTCGCAGGTCGTATTTTATTAGGTCTAAAGCCACTCGCGCTGCGCGCTCGTGTCTTTAAACCTAATAAAACACTCCTGCTCGTTTATTAAACAGTACATAACTCATCTATGTTAGTCAACGTTTATTCATAAATATGGTCGTTCGCCGTCACGTGTGTATTGTATTTTTGCCAAATCCACCAATAGCAATTTCCAATTTACCCTATTAATTGTTCGAGTCACGGATAAGTAACTTTCTTAAAACATTGCTATTGGTTAGTTGGGCAAGAATACAATACGCACGTGACGGTGAACGAACAGGTTTATGAATAAACGTTGACTAACATAGATAATGAGTTATATTGTTATTCTAATGAGTTTCCAAACCATCTATTCTATTAACTATGATTCAATTTAGGCCAGGCTAGTTGGGCGCATGTCAGCGCGACGCATGCATGTCAGTTGAACTAGAACTTGAAGTAAATTGTTGGTTTACAAAACCGGAAAGGCGGGTAATTATGTATGGTCTGGGTGAATAGATTAGCGCCAATATCATGTTTTCATGTCGTTGTTTTAACATATTTTGGCCTGGTTCTCGACATTGAACTTGTTGATAACCTATTCAACATTTTTTTCGACATTGAATTTGAAGTTATGACATTCGGACACTGAACATGTATATCTTTCAACATATTTTGGACATTGATGTTAAATCCGACATTGAACATGACAATTTCACGATTATTCAGGATTCATCAGAACCCGAATGTTCGAAAATTGTTGAAAAAATCAACACATGAATAGTTGACATTTCACATCAACACAATACCGCATTAGCATAATTCGCATCATCCCCCCCTGTCAGAGAATAGAGATTCCAAAACGATTGGGTCTACAGTGTCGTGTACAAAATGTGGAATTACTCCCTTCTTTCACGGAATAAGAAGACTACCATTTTCAGATTATTACGCACATTTGACAAACCTAGTTTTTGTGGCAAAAAATATAATTGCGAAAAATATTGGACCAATCGTGAAAAATTCAAACTTGAGCATAATTTACAGTCAACTGGAGTGAAGATTCACTGTGAAGAACAACGAAACTGCGAAACTCAATGCCCACCCGGATTTTCGAAAGGTTTCGGTTTTGCGATTTATATAGCCATTTATAAGTTGTTTGCAAATAACAAGTACATGCTTAATAATGGTGGTAGATGAATGAATTTCGCAGAAGAATATTACAAAGTAAGCGTGTGACGGAACTTACAGGAGCTGAGGAAAATCTAATTGGCTTTTAGGCCGAATATTCTTAGCCTTAACGCTCCTTCATAAGAAAATGTCTTGCACTATACTTGGTTTGAACTTTGAACACAGAAACAAACACGGCGAATTTCAACTGTGGTCATTTTTTCAACATTTTTCGAGCATTCAAGTTCTGATAAATACTGAATCATCAGCATGTTCTACAGCTATTTCAGTTAAGGTTGTCCCAGAGCAAAGGCATGTGCTAAAACCTGGACGATGGACGTCCATGGACGATGGACGTCCATGGACGATGGACGTCCATCGTCCAGGTTTTATTGGACGATGGACGATTTTTTTTAGCTACAGCCGTTTCAACAAATTCAGTCTCCAAATTCAGTCTCCGGCTATCACTTCGTCACTCTACTATCAATTGGACACACCTTAATGACCTTACTTACTTACTGAAATTGCGGTCCCAAGTTTGGCACCGCATTATATTCTGCATGTGAGTTTGTCCTTTGTTAGTGTGTTCCATAGATATCTTATATACACTAGATAGCGCATCCCTTTTAGTAAAATTGAAGCCAAGAATATTCCAGCGGTTACCCCCATTTGAATAGATGGCGGCCATGTTGGTCGTTCCCACTTGCTAATAAACGCTTAAAAACAACAATAACTTTCATCATTTGAGTAGTTTAAAAACGTATTTGGAAAGGGTTACCGTCATGTTTAAGTTCCGTGTTTAAGAAATAGGAAATATACGAATCTTCTCATTTCATGGGAACGACCTGGGACTGCAATCACGGCTTCAATTTTTGAATTGCAGAATAATTAGATGCACTATCTAGTGTATATAAGATATCTATGGTGTGTTCGCATCAATACGTTTCCTTAATCGCCTAGTAAAAATTCCTTGCACGTGCTCGAAATTTATTCATTTTTGCGGGAAAATTAATTAATCTTGGACTCTCAGGACCGACTGTTTGCTAGGCTTTATCTCTGGTTTTATGCGCCAAACATGGACAAAAATACCACTGTTCGAAGCAGCGTAAAACGTTGTATTTATGGATGGGAAATTGATTTCAAAATTGATTAATTTTCTATATTCCAGCGATTCATGGGTTTTGAAAGACAAGCCGCTCAAAATAAAATACCACCGTTCGATTCAGCGTAAGAAATTGTACTTACGGATGTCAACTGTGTATTACTAAACAACAGTATTCTAGCGATTTATGGCCTTTGAAAGTCAAGCGAAATTGTTTGTTGACAAATCGCTCAAAATTATTAAACTATAATTAAAAATGCAGTACGTTGGTATCGTTGGTTTTCTCTTTTCGGCCGTATACCAGTATATTCATCTCACCTTTCTCTTCATTTTGATAGTATTTCATGTGCTAAAACCTGGACGATGGACGTCCATCGCACATGCCCAGAGTAAAGCGGAAAAGTCGAATACGAGCGCGAAAGGCTGCTGGGAATCGCTAAAAAATTCATTAAATATACTTATTAAGGGCCTGCATGTTCATATGGGGGAAAGTTATCCCGGTTAGCGAGAAAACATTTCGACTAGCCAAATAATTTTGTTCTGTTCATATGGAGAAACGTTATCCCGCTTACCAGGTAGTTTCCGGGTGTGACGTAGCACTGGACGTACGTGTGCTCGCTATTGAAAAGTTGCTGACACGACCGAAAGTTTTCCCGCTAAGCGAGAAAGTTGCGGCTATATGTTGTGTTCATATGCATGGGAAAAACATTATCCCGGTCACCGAGATCTCGCCTGTCAACAAGCGAGATCTCGGTACACTGGGAAAACTTTTCGTCTCATATGAACGCAGTGGAACTTTTCATATTATTTTCATACCAAGGCGAGATCTCGCTTGTAAACTTGTCGAAATGTTTTCTCGCTAACCGGGATAACTTTTCCCTATATGAACAGGCACTGAAATAGCTGTATACTAGTCTCGATCCTCAGCAAGCAACTCTGTCAATGTTGGACAGCTTAACTTAATCTCGAAAATATGTTGAAAAATATACATCAGTTTATTCAATGTCCGAAATGACTTCAATGTTAAAAATAAGTTGATTAATAAACAAAAATTCAATGACAATGTTCAAATTAACTGAATTAACTTCATTCTTCAATGTTGGAAAAATGTTGAATGGTGGCAAACATGAATATTATAGTGGCGGTAACAGTGACGACATAGAACCGAACAGTCATGTGCTATGAACTAGTTCTTTCCTTAAATTATAATTATTATGTGGCTCAAACACAAAAAGCGGTCAGCATTATGTTGTTGACCTATGCTATGTGTGTGCATGGGTGGAACGTGAAGCACTTAAAAGATTTCTTTCATTCAATGAAGTATCGTTAACTTAAGTGCCGCGGGAAAGACAAAGAAAAATTAATTAGGAAACCTCAAATAGGTTAAAACAATTTCCCCCACCCTTCTTTGTGATAACGACGACGTAAAGTATTTAACTATTCAAAAATTATTCATTTTGATTTATTTCTGTCATCGTAAGTAATTTACTGATACTTCAATGGCTTAGTTATCAATACTTTATCCATCATTAATACATGAAAATCGTCGTTTGGTGATAATTATAAACTGATGATAACTTAACAGTTTGTCATACTATAATGCAGCATGTTTTGGAAATATTTAATGTATTGCATGTGTGTTCACTGTCCAGATTTCGGCAAAAAAATGTTAACAGAATTTCTCCATAATCAATAGTCTAGATTTATGTTCTCTTTAAAGGCCCGTTTACACGGGCGATTTTTGCTTGCGATTTTAGTTGCGATTTTCTCCTTTTGGAGGATGCGAAGGAGTAGATTACTTATAATGTTGTTGTTATGAGATTTCATAACCTGGAACATTTATGACTGATCTACTCCTTCACATACTCCAAAAGGAGAAAATCACAACTGAAATCGCAGCAAAAATCGCCCGTGTAAATGGGCCTTAATAACGCACTTACCATGACACAGGCAATACATTAACAACTGAGAACAATTTACTGAAAATGTTCAAAAGGTTTCTGCTTTGCAAAGACCGTATAAATGTATACATATGGATTATAGTGTCATGAATGACATGCAAAAAACTTGGAATTGTTTACTTCTGAAAAACGACTCTTTTGTGTGCGAGTTCACTCATTTGCATCCGTCAGAAACACAAAATCGCCGACCGAAAATTGCTAGTGTGAACCAAGGCTTAGAGCATGCTTTTACGTTTTCGAAACGAATTTCACCACGGAAAGCTCAATATTGAAGTCCGAAGACTTTTAAAACCAACCAATATGTATGCAAAGCATGCGAAATGTTAATTTTTAATGTGAGACGTGCAAGTAGTGTGACGTTTTTCTTCACACGAAACGTGACCCGAACGCCCCGCCCCCCCTTTACCACCCTCATAAGACAGTATACGATATATGAGAAAACATGCAAGGCTTACAATATATTCATGGATCCATAAAATTAGTGTTACGTCCAAAGCATTGATTGCCCTTCTTCAAATTCGCACTTCTCACTACTCGTGCAGTCTTTTAGAAACTAGCCTTTCCCATGTAAGTCACGTTTCACAAGACAAAAATCGGTCATTTCACGAGAACAAATATTGGCAGTTCACAGCTCACGAAAATACCCTTTACGACGCACAACCACTGAGATTATTCATGAATTCCCAGAATCCCATTGTGTATTTTATCGCAGAGACTGACATCCCCTATACGTCGCTGCCTTCAACTAGCAGCTAGCCCTGTAGGTTGGCCTAGCCTGCGAAAACAGCCGCCACTACTCACTAGAAATCGCCGGCTGTTGTAGAATGATATGCTATTGCATGACGTCTAAATTTTAACCCATCTCTGAAAGCCGAGAAGAAAACGTGCGGTATAAGACTCTTGTGCGGAGAGGAATTCATCCAATTTGACAAAACCAACATGTTTCCTCCAGTAATAAATAATAATAACACTGCATGGATGACTCTAATTATTGAATCTCAACTGAAAATTTCATTTTGTTTCGCCCAGACCCATGTACGGTTAATTTCAGGGAGTTAATTTCATCCCAGTGGAGTTATTTTGAACTCAAATTGGCAATTTTACTCCACAATAGTAAAATAAATTAACCTCCTGAAATTAACAGGGGAAGGGCAGCTGTCATCTTAGAGACCAATCTTGTTTTAGGATGACGTTTTTTTATGTACGTCCAGATTTTATCTCACATCTCTGAAAGATTACAGACAATATAGAAGAGAATGTGTGTGAGAGAGTGCATGTATACCGCTGGACACAAACACCACAGGTTTTGCAGTCTGGATACTTTGATTTCTTCCTATAGTTTTAAACTCTCGACCCTTTCTATAAACCTATATGCTGAGAGCTTTTGAGATTACGAATACTTTTAAGATATAGTGTTATACCTCATAGCTCAGGAACTTGCAATTCACGTGTTATCTTATAGGAATATAGGATGACGCATGTATTCGTTCAGATATTGTATCTTATCTCGGAAATATTATACAGGATTCCTTTTCGTGCCAGTTCCTGTAGAAAGGATGCTATATCATTATGAGAAGACTGCTTCCAATTTGAGTCTACCAATCTTCCAATTTGACGAAATGTTAATTTTTTAATGTGAGACGTGCAAGTGCAACGTTTTTCTTCACGCGAAACATGACCCGACCCCCTTTACCATGCACCCTCATAAGACGGTATATGATATATGAGAAAACATGCCAGGCTTACAATCTATCCATGGATTGCATAAAATTAGTGTTACGTCCAAAGCATTGACATTGCTCTTCTTCAAATTCGCACTTCTCACTACTCGTGTAGTCTTTTAGAAACTGGCCTTTCCCATACAAGTCACATTTCATGAGACAAAAATCGATTATTTCACGAGAAATAAATTAACATCCTGAAATTAACAGGGGCAGGGCAGCTGTCATCTTAAAGACCGATCCTGTTTTAGGATGACGTTTTTTTATGTACGTCCAGATTTTATCTCACATCTCTGAAAGATTACAGACAATATAGAAGAAGAGGATGTGTGTGAGAGAGTGCATGCATACCGCTGGACACAAACACCACAGGTTTTGCAGCTATAACACTATATCTTAAAAGTATTCGTAATTTCAAAAGCTCTCAGCATGTAGGTGTTTATAGAAAGGGTCGAGAGTTTAAAACTACAGGAAGAAATCAAAGTATCCATACTCATAGCTCAGGAACTTGCAATACACGTGTTATCTTATAGGATGACGCATGTATATACGTTAAGATATTTTAACTTACCTTGGAAAATTATACAGGATTCCTTTTCGTGTCAGTTCCTGTAGAAGGGATGCTATGAGAAGACTGCTTCCAATTTGAGTCTATACCAGGGTTTGCTCTTGTCTGAGTAGTATAACGCTGGAACAGATTAGGGATAACCCTTACTGGACTTCTGGCTCAGAATGAGCAATTGGAACAGAACGTCATTATATAGAGCTATCCATGAGAGCTGTCTATTGTAGCCATGAGAGCTGTTTATTGCTACCTTTGAGTTTTGGCGGGACATGCACGAGTTTTTATATATACATGCACGTTATAATGGGTCGTGATATTCACAAATCAATCCTACCAACAAATAGAAGATCACTTAATTACTTAATTTGTTACGTTTTTTACATAATTTTTTCAGTTTCTTTGAAAAAATTACAGCTCCATATATAACTATAACTATTGTATTGAGAAACTTAATTCTTTTCAAAGCGAATTTGAGGGAGTGTGGAAGAGTTGACTTAGACTTAGCTAATACAAAATCTAGTATAGAAGTTAACTGCAAGCCTAGATAGAAACTACATGACTGTAAGTGTGAGATTAAAAATTTGATTTAAATACGTGAATTTCGCATTACTCTGCTATATTAATCCGTTTTAATGAGTAATGACTATAATGACTGTAAAATTGTATTTCGTAGCATGTATAACTGTATGCATCTTTGCATACATAATTGTAAGTGATAAAGTTACTCATTTTATTCGTCAAATTCTTATGATTACATGTCTTTTACGTAAATGGTATCTCGGCATGATAGCTAGCTATAAAAGGTGGGAGTTAAATGCTTAAGTAAACTATTAAAATGTTCAAAATATGTGGCACAATGAAGGCATATAATTAAGCAAACAAATGCATGTACATAATTAATACAAGTTAAACCAATAACCATGGTCTTTTCAATTGACAATTCTCATATTTTACTCCCTTCTATATACACTCTTTTTCAAATAGAATGGAAGTAGAATGATGTGTCATTTCCCCAGAAACTGAAAGACTGCATGAGGCTGCATGTATAACTGCTGGTTTACGTCGTTCAGATTTGATCATGCTTGTCTTGTCGAGATGTGTTTATCTTAATTAAGAAATTCCAATGTCAATGAGGTCATTTTGAGCAGCACGCCTACTGAGATGTTTGGCTTAGATCACCTAGCTTCCGTTTTAAATGCGGGTCATGCGGGTATATAATTCTAATAAACTGAAACGACCGTTAAATACGACCATATCTCAGACGAAGACGCTGGAGGGTATTAGAAACAATTTTTCCTATAACCAGTACTAATGTCTAATCGTGCTCTGTTGACGTAGATACGTTAACAACGTGAAGTTCAATTACGAATCAATAATTAATCTCAACGACTTAAGTCGGATAAGAGAAGCAATTTATACAGGAAGATTTAGTTGCAACTGGCTATATGTACGTTATACCATCATGCAGGCGCTTTCACTGAGCTGCACGAGACCATTGAAATCGAAGACCCGAACGAACGACGATGATGGAGTTACGATGTTCTCAGTAAAATATCTTGGTCAAGGAAAACTTGAAAAGCCTGGTTTGGAAGACATGTGTACATTTGTTCACTCAATATGTGGGAGAGTTAGAAAATCGAAACAAAAAGATATTCTAAAAGGAGATTTTATTCTCTCGAATGAGAACTGCTCTTTAAAGCCCAATGCACAAGATAGCATCGATTCGACACTAGTATTCCGTACTCGACGCATCCTATTTTCTGGAGTGTACGAACTTAATCCAAAGATATTTTTCTTCACTTATCAGTTCGGTAAAACAGCTGATGTGCTTCAATGTCATGTACTCAAGTGTAGAAATAAGAAAGAAGCAAAACGCTTGGCTAAACAAGCTGGGATATTATTTAAAGATATAGCATTTTCATTGAATAGACGATTGAAAGACACACCAAACTATAAACCACAATTGTCATCGCTTGGCTCACGAACAAGCACTATGTCGACCAATTAACGTACGTTTACACATTGTGATTGCAGATTTCTGATGCACAATGACATTGATGTATTTGATAAATACGCGATAACGTGAAGCCAACCCTAAAATTGGCTCGACGAATCACAATGTGTAAACGTACCTGTGTATATTCTGTAATATTGAAGTCGTGGCATAACAGACGATGGCCTTTGACTTTGTTTACTTTTAGTCTCAGTGTATATAAAATATTGTATTCCACAACATCACTGGTGTATATGGACCTATATGCATGGTACCACCAAAAACTTGGATGTGTATATTTTAAGTTTAACTGGTGTATTTTATTTTATTTATATATTTAACAATAACAATAACATATTTAAGTATTTTAGTAGAAGTCTTCTAGACTCAAGTATTTTCTTTGTATGGTGTTCATGGCCGAGTGTACTTAGGTGAATTTCTAATTTTCTTGGTAGTAAACAATTATGTTGCTACACGGACCTTGCCCTTGGCGTACCTTAAATAAGTTAAATAACTATATATATTTCACTTTAAATATAGTTTGTCTATTGAGTATAAATGGCAGATGATTTTAGTTTAGACATTTTATACCGTTGGACATTTTACATTATTTAAATTGAAGAACTTTCTCGTTAATAACGCATTATCGGCCAAATGATGCCAACTGCATGATTATATGAAATATTGCAAGGACGTAACTCTGTAAAATGCCAGGCAAGCTGATATATCGCCTGCAATTTCTGAAAATTCGAATACCTGTCAACGCGTCGTAAACATAACCTAAAGTGTTGTGTAATTTTGGCACCATTCCATCGATGAAGTAACGCCTCAGAAATTACGTATTCATGCCCCATGCAGCCACAATTCACGCAACTTAATGAACTGCTAATATACTATCACTCGTTTACTGAAAGACAACGGTTTCATAAAAAATGAACAGAATTCAGAAAATTAGAAGTACAACGATCAACGATACATTAACAATACATATTGAAAGATTCTGAATCGTGATGTTTAGTGTAGGAAGCTTATCGTCGTTGCCATGCGAGTAAAGCCAAATCTGAGAGGTTTGAAGTACCTGCTATATATAAAGACGTAGAGAAGACTACGCCTATAGAGTTAATAGAGGGTAAAAACGTGATTTATGTTATTTAACTTTAGTACAAAATAATGGGACCTCCGAACAATTTCATTTTCAATTTAACTCGACGTTTCGACTTTCGACTAATATTTAGTCATCAGGTACTAATGAACGTAATTTGTAATTTTATCTTAGCGTTCAATGAAACGAAGGGGGAGCGCAGGCAAAGGCTTGGGTAAGCAAGGCTTGGGTAAGCCTGATCATATGCCTGATGTCCAGCCCGTGCCGCGCGGGTAAGCAAATTTAGCTCTCTAACGCCTGTATTCGAAAAGCTCGCTCACACTCAAAGAGTGGAGGTTCAATCTACATCTTCCCTGGAGTGTCAATGCTGTTTTGAATAGCTGGAGGGGGAGTATAGTCGCATAGTAAGGTAGGCTACATCCGGCTATTCAAAAACAGCATTGACACTCAAGGGAAGCTCAGATTGATCATTCATGAACCTCCACAGTCTCCACTCTTTGAGGGCTATTACTATAACAAGCCCTATTTTAGTATTCCGGGTTTTAGAGATTCCCCATTTTAGTATTCCGGGTTTTAGAGATTCCCCATTTTAGTATTCCGGGTTTTAGAGATTCCCCATTTTAGTATTCCGGGTTTTAGAGATTCCCCATTTTAGTATTCCGGATTTTAGCATTCCCCATTCCCCATTCCCCGTTCCCCGATTCCTTTCCCCGATTCCCCATTCCTTGTTATAGTAATAGCCACTCTTTGAGCTCGTCTTTGAGTGTGAGCGTGAGTGGGCTTTTAGAATACAGGCGTATTAAAGTCCATAGTTAATAGGTAACTTTCCTAAGACATTGGCATTGCTATGGTTAGTTGGGCAAAAATACAATACGCGTGTGACGGTGAACGAACAGATTTTATGAATAAACGTTAACTAACATAGATAATGAGTTATATTGTTATTCTAATGAGTTTCCAAACCATCTATTCTATTAACTATATGGTAAGTCTTAGTTCTGTTGCCGCGGTTGTATAAAAGTCGTAACTACTTCTTAACCACTATTTTGTAGTTTAAATAGACTAGTATGTTCACTGTAAAATACGCGATCTTGATTGGTTAACTTTCGCACTAACTGCATGTTCTGGCTTTGACTATATATACAGTATATCGGATTATCGGTTTTATACTACCGGGCCCAGGAACATTAATTAAGAATCAGCTGAATTTTTGGATTTCTTCAACATCCGTCCGGCACTATACACAGGACATTCTAAAAAGGCTTACACCCACCTGTCTATGCTGGTTCTCGCTTCTACGGGGCAAATGGAAGTTTGGCTCCATTCACAGGCACATATATTATTTTCTTATATATAACATGGAGTTTCATGAAATTTTCCAATAATGCATGCATGCATGTACATTATTATATATATAATCATGCATGACCCTTATTGACCGTCATAACTCTGACCACAACTGAACAATAGCAAGCAAAGCGGCCTGTAGTATATCCCTCAATTGGCACTGCCGCTGATATCAACAACTCACAGGCTTCAATTTCCTCACATGCATATTCATATACCTCTTGATTTATTCGGCAGTTCTTGGTTTCAATGTCATGTATTTGCGATGAAAAGCATTCAAAACTTAAAATCTTTTTGGCGCTCCTTTCAAAATTACTTTGTTTGCTTTATTTTGTAGTTTACAAAGTTAGCAACTTTTTTAAATGTATCCGGCGGTTGAAGTTATCATTAATGCTGTAAAATTGACGCCATATTTATACTGACAGCAATATAAGCAAAACTTGCTGAACTTCAGACATCGTTTTCTCTTTGGCTTACCATCTAAATTGACTAAAATCTCTTCATTTTAGCATAACTTTACAGATAAAGATGCACTAAACATACTTTTAAAGTTTGTTTGCCGCTTGAGAAATTTAAAAATTTCAAATTTTGAAATTTTTGTTACGTCTAATTTTTAAATTTTTGTTACGTTTCTCAAGCGGCAAACAAACTTAAAAAGTATGTTTAGTGCTTTATCTGTAAAGTTATGCTCAAATGAAGAGATTTTAGTCAATTTAGATGGTAAGCCAAAGAGAAAACGATGTCTGAAGTTCAGCAAGTTTTGCTTATATTGCTATAGTCAAAACCAAGTAGAAAAGTATTAGCCTCCTCCGCAGGCATCTCCAACCTCGTTCCCAGGGTATTTGCTCTTGGGAAGCAAAGACCCTGGTGGACGCTGGTCACGTGACCCATAGAAAATTGATAGCCTCAGAGGGGGATGGAAAGGTCTCATATTACATGTTTCCACTTCCGCACTTCACACTTCGATTGCAAGGAGTGGCCGTGCTCCATACTGGAAAGTTCGTATGTTACGCCGGATATATCCGGCGTAGGATTTTACAGATTACGCCAAATTTGGCGTAATACTAAATCAAATTTTCGGTTGAAACTGTTGGCGTGGCGTAAATGGCGTAAAGCGTATATAACGTTATAGTGTTGGCGACTTGGCGTTCACGAGTGTGTCGCGGTGTGGCGTTATGTGGCGTTCTTAATTTCTGCCACAGTGGCACGATTGTTGTTCTAAATTTCTAATGTATTATAAAACGCCATGAAAACTTTGTATTTGAAATAATTTATGATAATAAATATTCAATTGACAAAATATTGTATAAATAATTTTGCCGGCAAATTTTACGCGCACAGCAAACTGTCAAGCAAAAATCTACGCCGACGCGACTCTGTGACCATATATTTTGCAAGGCTGCCAAGGCAATTACTAAATAAGCATGCAAAAAATTAACAAAGTGTTGAAAAAATTACTAAATTTCTGCTGTCAACAAAAGTGGTCTGAAAATCAATAGAACATCTCAATAAAACAAAATCAGTAATACACTTTCCATCACTGAAACTATGTTTTTTCCATGTTTTTCTTTCTCAGTTGTACTTTTGATTGCAATTGTGCAAAATGCAAATATGGTGTCGCGTTGTCGAGCCGGAAGAGATTATTTCGCTGGCCTCAAAGTGACAAAACGTATTATAAAGCAACGGTCTTACTAACACTAACCCTATTATTCCAAACACTAACCCTAACCTTAATCCTTACCCTAACCCTAACCTAACCCTACTCCAAATTTGTTTCTAAACCAATCTTGAAGAAAAAATTTTTGACGAAATGTCATTTTGAGGTCAGCGAAATAGTATTTACCTGTCGAGCCGGTGTCACATCGGATTTGGACTCCCCACGGATATGGACCCCCCGGTCCATATCAGCTAGCGGATTCGGACCCCTACGGTACATATCTGCTAGCTGATATGTAAGCAGAAAAAATTATAAATCATAAACTTTGATGGACTATGATTCTCTAATCTAAAAATCTAAGATTTTGATGATCTAAAAATCTTCGTACGGTTTTTAAAATAAATCAGATGAGATTTATGACGATTTAAAACACTTTCAGTACAATATTCAAAATACAATACGTTGCAATGATAAAATACGCGATGGGTCCAAATTCGCGAGGGGAGTCCAAATCCGCTAGCGAATAAAGACCCCCATAGGTCCATATTCGCTAGCAGACATGGACTCCCCGGTCCATATTTAGCCTGCATGGCAGGCCCTCAATGTTATGGGGGCCTGATTTGCAGCGGGCAGGATTGAGGGGCCTGTCACGCAGGCTAGTCATATTCGCTAGCGGATTTGGACAGGGAGGTCCATTTTGAGTGGGGTCCAAATCTGCTGGGACACCGGGGCAGGGAGATTATTAAAAAAAGGTTATCAACTTTAGGGTTAGGGGTTAGAGTTGGGACTTGGGGTTAGGGTTAGGGTTAGCGTTAGGATAATGTTTAGGATTAGTGCTTGCATGGAGTAGGGTTATTGTAATTGTAGACCCATTACAACCTAATACTTTATTGCATACAATGGCTTTACAACGCCAATAGATATATTGGTTACAACGTGCGGAACGGCTGAATTGGGATGTATAGCTTTGTAGGCATGGACCTGCAATTGTTCTCATTGAATTTTTGAATAAAAGGTTGTCTCATTATGGTGTATTTGGTTGAATTTTATCCAATGACCAATATATTACTGGCTTTAAGAAAAACTACTAAAAAAAATTACCAAAAATTTTCAATTACCAAAAAGTCCGAAAAATCGCGAAATATTACCAAAAATAACTAAAATTACCAAATCTGGTCACTCTGCGACACATATTCTTTTCAGTGCTACAAATATCATGTTTATTCATGCGCTTTTTAAATTTTTTTTTTCGACCATTATCATTGCCCTTTGGCTGCTTTGAGCAGTTTAAGGGCTTTTCGGCTTTGCCGCTTTCGGTAAGTGGGTATGAATGAATCCCTGGAGAGGAAAAACCATTCAATGGGAAAAACAGAGTCCAGAGCCAGTGCAGTCTCGTTCCCCGAGCCTGCGATCCTCAGGAAGGAACACGAGGCTCTGGGATAATCCGTTGCCGGAAGCCAGGAATCCTGGATAAAATTGAACTGCGCATTTCATTTTAACGGCCAATCAGATTCCCCCCTGAAACGAATTATTCCAGAGCCTCGCGTTCCTTCCCGAGGATCGCAGGCTCGGGGAACGAGATTGGAGCGAGTGGTAAAATGTTTGCTGTCGTAACCAATCCCCCATGGCGCACAAACTTTTTAGGGCAAGTTTACTGGCGCATATATCCGGCGGGCAAATTACGAACTTTCCACTATGGGCCGTGCTGTACAATAATCTTTGAGAATCATATATTCCTCAAAATTCTTACTGAACTGGTTTCTGTTTGCCGTTTTAAATTATACAAACATGGTAAAATGCAGATTCTTGTACTAACAGACAAGTCAGCAAATCAAGCAACGAAAACGTATGACCGTATGGTTTGAAATATTTGCGTTTTTAATATTCTCTCGGGGTTCGGGCGCAATATTTTCATTTCATACGTACGTTTCTGTCCTGGCTCTGTCTCTGGTTCAGATATTTACAATATTCTTATAATATGCCATTGAATTGTTGTCATATAGAAAGGAAACGGTATAAATTTTGTAAAATAGAGGTATCAAAAGCGACTGACAAAATTGTTTGGAATCGACACTCGACAGTGCACTTTTTTGTCTTCACGACTACCTGTTTGTTGAGCCAAAATATATTTGCACAGAATCTCCTATGATAAATTATAGCTATCGCCATTCACCCTCCCACCCTGAATGCAAAGGAATGATATCCGAAAAGATTTAGCAAAGTATTTGTTATTATATCTGGTACGAAGTGTCCCTATACGTTTTATCAGGGATATATATTTATATATACATAATTCATAAACTGTATATGCGCACCAAGTCTCGCTCATAGAATTACTTAATGAGTTTTATTAAGCCTTTTAAAGTTTCTATTGATACTGATAGATAGTTGTTTGCTTACAGTTACGAAGTATCGTTTGGTGAAACTTCTAAAATTTCAATTACAGTTATGACACAGTATAGGGGTATATACGATAAAGATTAAAGACTTAAAGTTGATTTAAATATTGATGACTCACAGCGGCATTATACAAGTCGAAAGAAGCTGGATTTTAAGTTGGATTATTCTTCAAATAATGCCTGGGCATTAATACCAATGCCAATGAAAGGTCTTTATAAGATTTATAATGTTTACTGCAATATATGATATAATTTAGTCTAGTGCATATATCGTCCTAGATATTCCAGTTGTACCGCACGCACCGAGGAGTCTTGGCGTGTGATAACAGTATACTGTAGCTGTACTTCGACATATATCATTCTTGATCGTTGAGCTGTTTCAGCAATGTAAATAAAAGGAATAACGGGTTTTAATCCTGTGCTTACTGTAATCCACAGTCAAAACAGCACTATTGTTTTTATATACACAGTTGGCGATGTTCAGTACTTCAGTTGAGAAATCAAAGGAGCCCGTTATAAAATAAATCCTTTGTTTTGAATATCGGACAGGATACATTTCAACTATAAACAACCATATCATATCGTTCGTTTTATATAAATACCGTTTGATCGATCAGTCGGTGTAGAAGATATCAGATATGTATGTTTATACGGCGATCTGATGCGTGCTCACTAGCCAGGCGCGTGTGGAGTATATTTTTCCTTGCAAGTGAAATATGATCCAGCTTCTCGCTTGAAATGTACCGCAGCACTTATTATTGATGACATTCAATATAGCAGGAAATCTTGTCATGATGAGTACGAATTTAGAACGGTATAAATCATGTTTATTAATACATGTAAAGTGAAGTATACAACACTAATGCATCTGGCGAATGTCAACTACTACATTCCCACCCCTCCCAGATTGACAAAACAACACTAATTAAAAATCTGCTAGATTTTAGCAGATCACGTGACCAGCGTCCACCAGGGTCTCAACCTCGTACCCAGGGCTAGTCGCGAATTGAAGGCTATGTCGCCGCCTTCAATTCGCGACTAGCCCTGGGTACGAGGTTGCCAGGGTCTTTGCTTCCCAAGAGCAAATACCCTGGGAACGAGGTTGAGGCATCTCTTAATCGTCGAGAACTTATATAATTTAGTTATTCAAATAACTGATGTTCTTATTCGATTCTAGGTAAGTACCACGAGATACCTGCGGAGGAGGCTAGAAAAGTATATTCATTAGTTTTGAGCGCGTGTTACGTAACATACAAAAGATTCTCCTCTCAATTCTTTCCCGTCAGTCCAATTAGCCGAAGCGTGTACAAATATGACTTCCCAAATCCCAATGTTTTTCTAGAAGTTCGCCGGGACTATATAGACGTCACTTGTATATGTCAAGCAGGTCGTGAGGTCATTGCCTTTATCATTTCACAAAGGAATTGAAAATCGTTTGTCAAGATAAAATCTGTAGTAGGTAAAAGTCATTTTGGGTCAATTAACTAATTTCCTATCACTTCCTATATTTACGAACTTTCAGTTTATCTGCATGATATGTAAATAATATAGGATTAATTTCACAGAAATGGTATAACTTGATAGTTTCTTCGTTTTTGCCGGGCCGATTTTAGGTTATGCTGAATGGTCATGACAACAGTATTTTCAGTTGATGATGTCATCACATGACTTTTACCACATACTTTTCATTAAAGAGGCGGTCAAGTCCGTTCAACGGATGTGCAATTTGTTTAAAGACACTGTGTTCATAAAATATGATGTATACTTAGCTAATATCTAACATCGTTCTGGTTCGCTATGCTTTTAAACGAATATAGATTAGAGTTTCAATTTAGATGATGTCGAAACAACGCGAAATTTGGGTATTGTTTACACGAGAGGGTCCTCACACAGCACATGCGCAGAACAGAGCTGAAGCCCTGAAATCGGCCCGACAAATTGTAACGTGTAAAAATACCGCTTAAAATAGCCATGATGACATCTTTATACGATGATGTTTGTGATGTTATACTCTGAGTGTATATCCACAACGGGCGAGCTTGAAAAATATGCCCAGCCATGGTGGGAATCGAACCTACGACCTATGGAATACTAGCTCAATGCTCTGCCAACTGAGTTACGCGGTCAGGTCGGTTCGAGTAAGTGATATTTCGGAACAGAATCTAGTTCCTTCGATACCAATGTAATCTAGTAATATGATTTTTTTCTGTGTTGGTGTTGTGTACTCAGGTGAATATGATGTTGTGATGTTATTCTGAGTGTATATCCGCAACGGGCCAGCTTGAAAAGTATGCCCGGCCACGGTGGGAATCGAACTTACGACCTTTGGAATACTGGCTCAATGCTCTGCCAACTGAGCTACGCGGTCAGGTCGGTTCGAGTAAGTGATATTTCGAAACAGAATCTAGTTCCTTCGATACCAATGTAATCTAGTAATATGATTTTTTTCTGTGTTGGTGTTGTGTACTCAGGTGAATATGATGTTTGTGATGTTACTCTGAATGTATATCCATATTCATACAATATTCATACATATACAATATTCATAATTTTGCTGTTTGAAAATATCGTCGTTCTGACGAAAGTTGACGAAAGACCTGCTCCCATGATCACGTTTCCTTTCTGTGAGTTCTTCTTATTTATGCTATATATAGTTCTTTGGCAAGCCTCCAGCGCGGGATTCAGGCATTTAGGATTTTAACCATATTGAAATTCGTTCCGATGAAACGGGCCATCATCCCAGGACCGCAGGATGTGCGAATTTGATGTTTGGACAGCGTACAACACGGTTAATAATTCAGCAATGTCCTGATATACTGTAGCTTGCTGTTGAATATTTGTGAACTGACGAGAAAGAGAATTTATACAGCCATAATAGTTTTTGTTACTGCAGAATTTTATCAATATTTCAGTTCCTCGTCGATCAACTTTCGTTTACGCAGAATGACATTTTCAAATACATCAAAATTATCCCGCCTTCCACCCCGTTCCGCCAAAGCGGGATGACGTAGGCGAACAGTTTTTACAAGTAACGTTAACATTTGTCTAGCTGACTTCGTATGTGTTATTTACCGGCCGGGAGGTCCGTACTGAAAAAAGTTTTCCCGAGGTCTCAAAGTGTCCCTCGACCCTCGGTCTCGGTCTCAGAAGCGTCCCTCGACCTTCGGTCTCGGGCCGCTTCTGAGACCTTTTTCAAGTACGGGCCGACCTTAACGGTAAATAACTTATTTATTTTTTGCACGATGCTTAATTATTTAAATTCCTACAAAGCTCCAGTGCGGCGAACAAGATTTGAGATCAGTTGTGTTTGTTTATTTAATTATTATAAAATACATTAGTCCAAGCATGGCTGACATATTGCTGAAAATGCCACGATGCCTTTATTTTTTATGCAATAGATGCTTTTCTACACAAAAAGACAATAAAAGTGTAAACTATTTATTTTTCTGCCAGGGCCAAACGTCGAACTTTTCATGTGCCGAACCTAATGCAAATGAAGTGAAACAAAGAACTTACCTCATTAACATTAGGTTCGGCGCATGAAAAGTTCGACGTTTGACACTGGCCTAATACGCTTCAAAAATATTCTTTCGACACGCAGCAACAAATTGTACTTAAATTGTCGATAACAATGACTGCATTTATAAAAAAAACCAATTATATGACTGAAATGAATCTAGAAATCATTTTAAAATGCCGTTTAAGGTTCTTTTTTATTTTTTTATGTTTGAGGATAAGTCCTTGGTTCCAGTATTTATATTTTAACGTATATTAGTATTTTTGCACAGGTGAACATAACAAATCCTACAAGTTGATTGGTCAAATTTGACGTATTAAGCTGTTATATTCACCTACAGGTGAATGTAACAAAATCGAAATTTTCAAAATGGCGGCTAGCCGTTTTGTTGAAGATACTGTTAAAGAAATAAGCGAAATTAAAATAAATTCAGTCCCAAAAAACACTACAAAAGATTTGTAAAAACACTAAAACTTCGTCTCGGCGAATATTCCCCGATAATCACCGAGCCTGAGGCGAATAATTGTTAATTATTCGAAATATACCTGAATATATGCTGAGCTTTTGAAACTAAACATTTGGCACTGATTTTTCGATACTTATACGTCAATGAAATACTTGTTGTTTTTTTTTAATTTAGGTCGAAAAAAAGTACATTTCGGACTTGGTACTAAATCCATTGAAGTCAATTCAGCTTATTTTCTTGTCTTTAGTATCGATAGGGAGGAATTTTCAGCTTTTTGGATTGTTTTTTTTTTAGTTTGAAAATTCTCTTCACTCCTCGGTTTGTTTTGGCGAGAAACGTGAGAGGTCCGTAACGTGTGCGAGAGGTCCGTATCGTGCGATACAAACCTCTCGTCAACCAATCAGAAGGCTCCATTTACGTTACGAACTTGGGATTACGATCCGGAAAAAATAAATACAGTAAAAATAAATGCAGCGTTTGTCATATACGTACGTACACGCACGGAAAGTTTAAATCTTCCCTAAATCTGATTGGTTAGCGAAAACATTCGCCGTGAAAGTTGGATCGGTTCCTAGTTTTAAGGTGGAATGGAATCAACACAATGGAATCAACTGAAACGTTTTTCAATGGAATCAACTGAAACGATTCATGTCATTAGCATTCGGCAAAACCCGAAATCAGCTCGAAGATATGTAAAAAGTACGGTAAGTTAGCTCCACTCAAAAGCTATTCCCTCGCTATGTCGAAGATAACCCTTTAATGTAGCAGGTAAAGGGAGTTCTTCAATGCCTTCCAGTCCTTTTTCACCCAGAACACATCTTATCTTAATCCGACACAAGTGAGTTAATTTTCTCGGGTGCCAGATCAAGTCATACAGTTGTTCCCAATCCTCTAATCCTTCTTCAGTACACATTTCACAAATAGTGGATAAAAACTGTATATGTTCACGACAGGTTGCGAACTCTAATAGAAGTCGAACAAGATCGGGACACATACGAACAAATACGGTATCCTGCATTATCGGTGATATTGTGCTCACCTTTGCGAGATGTGTCATATCTCCACCAGAAATCAAAATCTTCCTGCAAAATTGTAATAGGTAGTCATATTCATCAGTAGAATAATTTATAACAAGAACGGTACATAGTGTGGATAACGCCGAATTCCCTCCTTCGTCTACATAGTTGATATCAGGATTATAGCTCAAGAGTTGCTCCAACGCTTCACAACATTTGAATTTTGCAGCCAACAAAAGAGGTGATGTAAACGTCGCTTGGTTAACATCAGCACCATGTGAAACAAGTTCTTTAACAATCTCCACGTTGTTATTGCTTGCAGCAACCATCAGGGGAGTTTTACGCAGCATATTATACTCGCATATACAGCTTGGGTCAGCTCCTTCAAGAAAAAAATGCATATATATACTGTCGTTTACATAAACAAAAACAGTAATACATGGACACAAAAACATTAGAGAGGTTCAGACTTGACATCACTTGGCGCTACCGCTATACCGTTAACCAATCAACTGCATTTAATCTACCTCATTAACCAGTCAGGGTAATTTCACCTATATTTGGCGGGAAAAGTAAATACAACTGAGGAGTCTTTAAGTTTCAATGAATAAATGGGTATCGCGAGGATAAAATTCCGATGTCATACGATAATTTAAACGAACCGTTCGGTCGAATCATATGGTAGAATACAACTCACATTGAATTTTAGCTGGTATAGCTGATCTTTTCAAAAGAATATAAAAATACTCAACTCCAATTTGAGTTTCCTCGACGAATTCTAACAAGAAGTCGTCTTGGCTAATTTATCATTAAAATTTTTAGGATGCATGGATCGTAATTTTGCAGCTATTGCGCTTGGCGGAGTAGTAAGATCATATTGGCAAAGTGCAAAATGTATTGACAGTTCAAAGTTACCTCAACATCAAAATGTTGTGGAAAAACTCATAAAGTTAGCGACATATACGCCCGTATTCTAAAAGCTCACTCAACTCAATGAGTGGAGGTTCAAGCTGAGCTTCTCTTGAGTGTCAATGCTGTTTTTGAATAGCTGGAGGATGAGTACCGTCACATAGTAAGGTATGACACTAGCCCTCCAGCTATTCAAAAACAGCAATTACACTCGAGAGAAGCTCAGAATCCTCAGATTCAGTGAACTTCCACTCATTGAGTGCGAGTGCACATGTGAGTGAGCTTTTAGAATACGGGCGATAATGTCTAATGACAAAAGAACAGTAGCAAAGCTAAAATACAATTTTTATTTACTTACTTTGCAGCGGAAATTATGGTCTGACCAGGCAAAATTTAACCCTTATAAAATTACCTATTTTTCGATACTTGTACAAAAAATACTCAACTCCGATTTTTTTAAATTGTGGAGATATAAACATACAATTATAATCTTAACCAGCTAGTCATAAAAAGAACGACTCATTATCTATATTTCTTTTAAAGTTCAAATTTATGGGCCAAACAAGCATTCATACCATGCATACACCAGTTACCACCTCGTCGATACCGTGTAAAAAGCGGATGAAAATTTCTTATTTAAAGAAAAAAACGGCAGTGTGCAAAATTCCACTCCTTGTCCCAATCTCGTACCCAGAGTATGCCCGTTCGCAGGTTAGGTGCTGGGCATGCCCAGCGAACGGGCATACTCTAGGTACGAAATTGCTCCTTGTCCGAGAGAAAGCACGCTCATGCCAGTCTTCTGCTGCATCACATGTCCGTCAGCGCGCAATAAGCCCATGCAGTCTATAACAGAAATTCGTTTCCTGTATATATATATATAAAATATATATACAAGAAATGAACTCCAATTTACATGTTATAGACTGTTCGCAGACCTTGAGCGCGTTTCACCGCCTATAACGAAGGCCGGATGGCCCGGATAGCGCTGTCCACCGGATAGTTCTTTTTTCGACTGTTATAAAAATGCTTGAAAACCTATAAAACTATGGAACCGACCGATATGGATACTACAATTAGTGAAAATCAACTTTAGGAAATCTTCAAAAAATCCATATTTATTCAGGCTACATCAGTAATAAATACACAACTCTAACTCGCACACACCAGCATGCACTCCTTAGACTTAACCTTAACTTTACCGTCCTATTCGTAAAATAAAATGCACACAAGTCACAGGTTTATCAGTACATTCTTCAGTTTTAATCTGTTTGCATTGCAGTACGTAATCATCTTTTGGTGGCAAAGACTTACGCCTGTATTCTAAAAGCTCACTCACACTCAAAGAGTGGAGGTTCAGTCTGAGCTTCCCTTGAGTGTCTGTGCTGTTTTTGAATAGCTGGAGGGTTAGTGTCGTACCTTACCATGTGACTACTCACTCTCCAGCTATTCAAAAACAACACTGACATGCAGTCATAGGACGCTCAGATTGAACCTCTACCCTTTGAGTGCAAGTGTGAGTGAGCTTTTAGAATACAGATTTGTATACCCAGATCTTCATTCGTTCACTGATGAAAATTTGGGCTTACGAATGGAACGTTTCGCGAAAAAGTTAACCTGGAATTTTCTACAAAACAAAAAACTGAAAAAGTGCAAAAGTTTCAAATGCATTACCTCTTGAAAGCAACATCTTGCATCCAGGTAGGTTCTGCGCAGAAACTGCCTCATATAACGGTGTAAATCCCATACAAACACTGTTCACATCCACACCACTTTCAATCAATAAACCAAGACACAACACACCAGAGTGGCGTGCAGCGAAGTAGATAGGTGGGCGTGTATCAAGTGAATGAAGTGATACATTATTTTCAATAAGTAACTTTGCACATTCATATTGATCATCATAGCAAGCTGCAGCCAATGCTGATCTCTTTGTATCAATGTTAACACCTAATGGGAAAGGTATGTAATCAGGGGCCAGTTGTATGTACTGTATATAGAGCCCAGGTCTTGAATATTTTATAAATAAAATAATTGTCCTTTTATAATATATACCGATGACACTTTCATTAATATCACGACTGTTGTGCGGCCTGTTGCAAACTATTTTCAAAGCTTAATTGTATGCATGGCACTTCAAAGGAAGGGACGTATTATTTGACAGCAACGAGAGCACAAATGCCAGCAGAGAAAGCGTTTGTCATTTGATCACATCGACAATACCATCTCTTTGCAATTTTTTCAATCAGAAAAGAAAGTTATCCAGGTATCATTGCCACACACGATTGTTTTGGTTGATTCGATTATTGTTAAGAATAATCGATTGCTAAAATAATATGTATTTATAACTAAACAAGCGAAGGAAACATGTATTGCAACATTAGCTCGCTTTGTCAATACGTTCGAAGTTGTCCACCTATCCATGTCTATTGCCATATACATGCAAAGCACTTCACTGAAACTACCAATACGGTGCATGGTAAGCCAAAACGAGAGAGTTGCTTAATTAAAGGCTCAACTACCGAATAGTTGAAGGATATTGTAGATGCAGGTTCGATTCCAGCCAGGAACCTAAAGTTGCATTTTCACAGCTGTTCCAGGTTAGGTCTAATAAATATATACAAATTTCCACTCGATAATATCCATGCATCTACAATACCCTTCAACGATTATTCAATCAAGTGAAATACCAGCAAAATCTTGATATTTACCTCAACTACCGAATAATCTACCCGCGGTAGGGATATTGCAGCCTATTGTCCACTTCAGCCATATCGCAACATACATCATAGTTTTTCCTTTGGCTTTGTGCATGTCCAAGTCATTATACTTGGCTTTAATATTCAGGAAACTAAGAAATATAGCTATACGTGTCAGTACGCCGAGGATGAAGTGGAAAACAGGTTTTGAGCAGTCGACGTTTTGACAACACAGACGTCACAAGAACGATTGTTGCCATATATTTATCGGCTCAGTTACAGTATGTCCACGCACGACTTAGTGTCCACGTTTCATCAAAATTAAAAGCTCTCTAAAGCTATATGTTACATTTGTGTGATTTGCTTTAAGGAAGGCAGTCACAAAACGTATTCATAATACATCTTATATGTTCGTATATTTATGCTGATGACATTTGGAGACAACTTGAAACGAACCGTTATTCGGTAGAGGGATAACCCAGCTTCTTTCATTATAAGCAATTAAGTTTTGCAACAGCTGAATAAATAGAACACAGGTTTATACCTACCCTGGTTCAGCAGGATTGCGACACAATCATAATACCCTTCTTGACATGCGATATCTAGTGGTGTGTCCAAACTATCAACCGCAATCTCTGCATCGGCACCATGGTTTAGCAACAGTTGCAAACAATTCTTCTCACCATATTGACATGATATATACACTGGGGTTGCACCCTCTTCATTTCTTACATCCAAATCACAAGTTGTTTCAAGAAATTTTTCCAGTATTGATGTTAGACCCTTGTGACAGGCTTCATGTAGAGGTGTCCAGAGATTTTCAAATAACTCGTCTTGATAACTGGGGTCAGATTCATAGTCAAGCAGAATCTGTTGAAATGGATAGAAAACTTCACAATCTGATTCCAGGCCTTTTTCGCATGGTTTAATTAAGTACACGTAGTTTTTTCCGAATTGCGTCAGAATACAATACTACACGGCTAAAAACGCACAGGTTGTTCCAAGTTGATATCGACAGGCGTGAACAATGTTGTGCGGCCAACTACTGTATGAACAAGTTGTCAACCATGTTGTTCCAAGTTGTTACAGTTGAACAATGCTGTAACAACATGTTGACAATAGTCAATACTGTTCATAGTGGGCCGCACAACCTTGTTCACGCCTGTTGATATCAACCTGGAACAAGTTGTCGATTTCCTCAATTTTTACGCGTGTAGTTAGACGTTTTAGAACACGTCTTTTTCGCTGTAACAAAAAATAGTCATATCGTGCTCAAAATGCAATTGCATAGTAATGCTATCCCAAAACTATCATGTGCTTCAAAACATAGTTAAAATACTTATCAAACCTTTATTTTGCTAGTCTAGATCTATAGAGCTTGAAATATCTCCCGTAACAATGCGTGACTGCCAACTCTCATCCTCATTGACCGGGGTTTTAAACATCATCGAAAATTGAGATACATGGAAAGAAAGGTTATATATATCATACAAGGTTAACAATAAACAGTAGGTATTGAAATTAGTGAAAATATATCGCGTAGATTTTAGAAATTAGTCTAATAACAACCCAATTCGGATAATGAACTGACCAAAACTACGCTAAAAGTGGCCTGAGACGAAGTTGTGAAGCTATCTTGGGAAACGTCTATTATATAATTCCATTTGGCCACAATGAGCCCAATAATAAGTTTACTCTATTTAAGGTTAGATGATTTACTTATCAGAAAGGAAGTGTTATATAGGGCTGGTTGTATGAAGGCCAGATAGTGATATCCATATGAAGGGCATATCGTAGTGCCGTTATCAAATTTTCCAAAACTGGCCGTTTTGTATAGCCATGGTTAAAGTTCATTATTCGTAGTTCAGGCATTTTCACAAAGGTTGCAAAAATCACTTTGTGGTGGATATATATCCTGCCGTTGTACAACTGGCTCATGGGCATCACTATAGGTTAACCAGACTATCTGTTTAAACTGAATTGTTTTTGTTAGTTAACCCATTTGACCACAATGCTCCCTAATCAGCCTTACTACTTGGTCATATTACTCTGTTGAACGTTGGGTGCAGCAATTAAATTTGCCAAGAGAAAACTGTTTCATTTTGGGATCAATAATTCAATTAGACAATCTGGATATTAAAACTCTGCATATTTTCACCTTGGTCACAGAAACGCCTCGGATATGGGCTTCATGGTATGTTGTAAAGTACATGATGGTGGTGATGATGGTGCATGGTGGTGATGATGATAATGGTGATAATGATTAAATTCGAACGTCATAAAATATTATAGAAAGTAAGATGTTAAAGATGCGACGCACTTTGTTTGCGCATAATAGCCTGCCTCCACATCTTCCAGCCTCCACAGTAAAAATAAATAATCAAGGTAGCATAACACAATCAGGCTTTGCAAAAACATAGTGAATACGCATGCGCAAAACGAACTGTCCGGAATATTTAAAAATAACTTACCTCAATGCATTCCTGATCAGCTTCAGAGGTGGCGTATAGTAGTGGGTTGGAGTATCCTTCAATAACTGGTTGTCCATCATTACTTAACAGTAACTTCAGCACCTCATATTGCTTGTTGAAAACAGCCACGTGAACTGGTGTCTCGTAGCTGTCATTCACATAATGAATATTATATCCCTCTTCAAGTAATGACAGAATCTTGTCGCAATCTCCTTCCAAAACAGCCTCATGAATTGGGTATGAATCATTTTCATTACTCTCGTGTTCTACAGAAGAACACATATTTCACAATCATTAACATAATTTTAAAGGTGCTTTCTTCACTTAATGTTTAATGAAATAAAACCTTACAAAGTGTACAGTGTCAGTATTCTGTAATTAATAACATTTGAAGAGAGTAACATTGTAGTTGTAAATACTTGTAATCACAGTCGAACCTCGGCTCAGGAACACTAACGCAGCATGAGCCAATTACGTTAGTGACGTGTTGAAGAACAAATACAAAACACGATAAAACACAGTAGAAACATGAATCAAGATTGCAACACAGTCCATCTTATCTGAAGTGGCGAGCGCACTTGGGTTCGTACTTCGTACCAAAGTTTAAATACTTAATAATGATTATGATATGTGAGAATATATAGAGTACTAGGTAGAACTAATCTGAAACTGCGCTCTTCATGAGATAAAGTAATTATATTACAATTAGCTTTTCTCACAAAGGTCAAAATCCGCCATTTTTGGGCACTATTTTATAAACAACGTCAAAAATCTAAGCGATGTGAAAATAATTTTTCAAATATTTAACTGTAAATCGATTTATAATGATTATACTTACAACGATAAAGTTATAAAAAATTAATTTTCACTGCATGCTTACTATCCCTGTTCTAAAAAGGTTGCCACCCAAAAATGGCGGCGTGAGAAAAGCTAATTGCATATTAACAATAGTCTGTGCTAAAAGCAACATTTCTTTAAGTTTGTAAGCTGTCTTATGTTTGTTTCTTTATGTTTGTAAGCTGTTTTATGGCACATCAGACAAACTGATTTCCATGCCTGCGGACTGTCCTGACTCCTGGTCAACCGTCAAACATGGTCAGTGTTTTGAAGCTCGGAAATGATATGTCCGGTTCCCGCAGCTCATCAGGGATTCATACTCGCGAAACACATATCATGCATATATAGGTGTTTTGGTGGCATAGTGTTCGATCTAGATCTAACTTTAGGAATGTTGTATGTCAGTGATAAGAGAGTTAGTTGAGCGTAGATTTATGGTTGAATTACGACTGTCAACTTGTTCAGACAGGATATGATCAGTTTTAATCAAGCCATTTGTGCATTTAAACTAGGAAGTGATTCGAATGTCAAGATATTCGTTAAGTACCAGTAGCAGAAGGGTAGCATCTTTAGAATAGCGAGTCTCGTTTTGTAGGATATTGCAAAAGAGAACAAGATGCTTGGACTTCTGAAAAGAACTTGTCTCCTCTTGACTAACACTGACAACTGTGAGGCGGACGCAGTACTTGACGCTTGTTAGGTCTCAGCTAAGCTATGCTACTGAGGGCTGGTCTCCACTGACTACCACCAAACTAATATCTAAGGTGGAAAGTGTCCAGAGAAAAGCTACTGCTTGGTACTGAAATCGAAGCGAGGAGAGATTACCTATAAACAGCGATTAACAACCCACAACTTACTTCCCCTGTGTTATGAAAGAGAAATACCAGATTTGGTGTTCTTCTGAAAGGCACTTTATGGAAATATCGATCTCGATGTGCGTACCTTCGTTTCGTTTGTGAACAATGGTCGGACAATAAAGGCTCAGCCAAAATCCTACGCTCACTCTCAAAACTTCATACTGCAAATCAAGTACTTTCCAAGCATCCTATTTCAACCGCATTGTTAAATTATGGAACTACGCCTGTAGAATACTTCCTCCAACCAGCTTCGCCAGCCTCTCCTCTTTTAAAGGCAAAATTTGACATAGAAATGTCATGCACGTGGACATTGGTGCCTGACTGCTCTTGCCACAAATTCTAATTTTATTTTAAATACTGTACTGTTATATGTTGTACCTTGACAACCTTGCATGGGCCTTTGTGTCTCGATCGTTCGTGCTTTAATTTAGCCGTTTAATTGGGTCTTCTACAAATTGTGCTTATGAGTTATGTTGTTATATAGTTGAGGTTCTGTTTGTCAGTTATTATTTTGTTCTTGTGAGTGTTTGTCATATCGTGTTTAGACTTTTAATAGTAGATTTGTAGAATACTCAATAAAATCACGAAAATTTAAAAAAAAAACTTGCTGGTGGATGTATATGCATGCAGTCTTCAGGTTGGAATGAGAGATGGTTTACACAAGAATTGTACATGTATAGGCGTTAGGCACAGATTAAGAGGACCTCTTAATGTGTGCTTTAGGGGAGGGGCTAAGAAGCAAATCTTCCAAGAGCACAGTGCATCAACAACCTTAAAATTTTAATTTAATAGCTTGAAATGCACTAAATAGCATTCTAAAGTCTAAAGACCACTGAAATTACAAATTTTCATATAGGATTATGCCAAGGAACCTTTGTGACTAAGTGAGTTTTATATAATACCTTATTGAATTCTGATCGTTTAATTGGCTGTTTATGGTCACGTGATATTGAATAGAAAATTCCATTTCCCAAGAGTGCAATGGAATACGTTCCATTGCACTCTTGCGAGTGCAATTGTTCTATACGTTTTATTCCATTGCACTCTTTGTGTTTTCGATAAGTGGGGGGCGGGACCATATATTCGTGTTCACAGACCTTAAAGGTGATCTACAGTCTGTATGTAAACAAAGCCTTTGTTTACATTTTTGTGTTCAAAATATTGAGCTTTATTCGACAACTATTTATATTTCCAAGCTTCTAGAGTATAATAAATGATCAAGAAACAACAATCAGGCTTTTCAAGAACTCAAAACATAGTTAAACTGTTTGTATCATAAAAAGTGGGCTCATTTGTGCACATGCGCAGATCGGACTGTAGATCACCTTTAAAAACAATCGATTTCAAAAGAAATTAATAATGCAGAACACGAATATATGAATATGGTCCCCCTCACTTATCGATCTTTCGACGCCTATGCCCACAATCATTAAGGCTAGGTTATACACATGCAATTTTTTTCTCACGTCGGCAATGCAACAGGTCAAATTTGCATGATTGTGTTGTGGGCGCAAAAGAAGAAATCACATGTGCAGTGATCGAAAATGACTTAACTTTCGTTACAATAAGTGATTGCATCCAGTCAGGCAGCCAATGAAAATTGCTTTACTTGACAAGTGACAAGCTAGTGAAAATTATATTTGGGGTGGTTAATCCAGTCTCGTGGACTATAGTCCAAAATATAGCAAAAGATATGTCTGCAAGTTTACACAATAATATTGATATATGGAGAAATCAGTTCATATTGCTATTTAAAACGTTACAAATTCATACAATCTAGATGCATAATAGGATACTGTATTTAGGTACAGCATAGTATTTTTGTTTCTATTGATCAGACCACACTTCACAGTGATCAATCTTTTAATCTTGTGTCTAATTAAATTAAGAGCACTAAGGGACCGGTCATTAATTACAGGGGAGGGGGCTGGTGGAAAAAGAGGGGGTCAGGTATTTTTGTGCATGAAAAAAGGGGGGCCAAAAAATTTTGTGCAATATAAATACCTGCCCCGCATTACCCTGTTGTACCATAAAACCTACAGATAAAAATGCCAATTCCAACGATCTAGAGACTCCATATTTTCAAATTGTTCCGCTCGGCGCCAACTATGGTGGCGCCTTGTGGGCCCCCCAGCAAAATCTCATGGATATTTTTTCCCAATGTTGGCAACTATGATAGGGCAGTATGATTAATTGTGGCTTAATTCACTTTGTAAGAACTTTAAATTACAAATGTGCCCTTTTGTTATTTGCATGTGTGTGTGTGTGTGTGTGTGTGTGTGTGTGTGTGTGTGTGTGTGTGTGTGTGGGGGTGGGGTCAAATATAATTGTGTTATCCTCAGGGGGCAGCAAAATTTTGGGATCTAATTTTTCATTTCCACCAGCCCCCCCCCCCTTCCCCTGTAATTAATAACCAGTCCCTAAATGTTGTACGTGTAGAAATCATTAATTCAGCCTCGATTAGGAAAATTCTGGCTTTGCACTACCAGACAAGAAAATCATTGCCATTAAATTTGATCTGTTGTTTTGCCTGTGTGAGAAAAAAATTGTAACCCTAGCTCTATAGACAAAAGATATTGAAGGAACTAGGTCTAGATCTGAGTTCCAAAATATCACTTAATAATTTGAATTGACTTGACCTCATAAATGGGCTTGCAAACTAATGATAAATGGTTGTGGGTTTGATTCACACTCAGTGGTCAACAATCAACTTGCTAGGGCCTTGGAGTAGTGATAAAATTATCTATGTCATGCTAGGTCAAGGTCCAACCCAAGGCCGGATTTTGTTGGAAATAGTGGGGGAGGTGGAAAAAATTTAGGGGAGGTGGAAAAAATTTAGGGGAGGTGGAAAAAATTTAGGGGAGGTGGAAAAAATTTAGGGGAGGTGCAGCAGTCTAGCTCACGACCCCCATGGTCCATGCCATATATGGAAAGTCTGGAAAGTTAGGATTTAATAGAAGGGGGCAAAGTCAACGACCTGACGTATACATGCATACATGTAGTATTACATACATGTATCAGTGTATTAATTCCAGGGCATTTTTTAACTATATAACTACTGGGGCATTTACCCCAGTAGGCCCTTTGTTTGCCCCAGCAGTGAAACAAGATTCTCAGATGAACTGGGCCCTTTTAATCATTAGTAAAAAGTCAACATTGTTGAAAAAGCAGCATCTGCCTGCTTTCTCATATCCTCTCACATTCTCGACATTCCATCTTATAAAAGTCAGAAGACTCAGAACAGTCAAGGGTGGTGCTAAACAGGTGGGTGGTGGATGGGTGGGGGTGTTGGAACACCCCCAGTCGTCAGGTAGTCAGCAAATTATCTAATCCCAGTTGGATAGGAAGGAAAGAAGCTAAAATGTTTTGAGTGACACTGATTAAAAACTATTATTTATTACAAATTTCACCATTAAAGCTTTGTTTTGAGCACAGGTGCGCACCTCCCCACAAAATCCAGCCATGGTACAACCTCCTCTGCTAGCTGAGGTATCTGCACCTGGACTAGGTTAAGGTCATAAACAACTTTTCCCAGCTTTCAGCATGATCTCTTCCCAAAATTAGGTTACATGTATGTCTTAATTAATATTTGTCAAAAAGCGCTCAAATTAAGACATATTTGTCATAATTTGAACCCTCAGTACAGCGTATATGGCGGTATATATGAGTCATATGAGTCAAATACGCAACGTCACGTCACACAAATGTATCGTCATGAACAGCACTTACCATTTATAGATGAGGACATAATTGAACTCTTGTTTAGTTGTTTTAATCACCGTGTTTTAATTAACTTGTTTTTACTTTAATTTATTTTCTAGAGATTTTTACTCCCGAGCCTTCGCGAGCCTGCAATGCGAGTACCGCTGACCATATGCGCTAACAAAATTTTGATGTAGACAAGTCTAGACCCTGAACATTTCATCACAGCTTGAAAGAGCATATAATATTCCGTAAGTTTCGAAATGTTGTAAAATGCGGACAATGCGGATAATATAGCACTGCGAAGTTTGCCGTTTTACAGTCATTTTGTATTACGCACGGGAATTATTGATACCGCTTTCTGAAAAAAGTCAAAAAGGTATCAATTTCCCGTGCGTTAATTAATGCCAGAACCTCTGGCAACCAGGGTATGATATGGGGGGGGGGAGGGGAGGGGGGGCATTCATGAACCATTAAAAATTTGATGTATGCTATGATGCATATTATCATGCAGGCAAGGCATATTTTAAAGATTTACAAGTAGGGAGCCATAACTTGCATGTCTAACTTGGAAAACGGCCCATTGAGCGAGCACCGAAGGCACGAGTTTTGTCTTTGTACGGGGGTACGGGAGCATCCTCCCCCTGAGAATTTTGAAATCTGGAGACTCCAAAATTGCTAGCTATTTAGTACATTTTTGGGGCATTTTAATTAATTCTGAATACTATAAGAAATTAATGTTTAATTTTAACGCTTTTATACTCACAATGTGCTTGTCTAAGTCTTTCATTAAAACTCAAACTGCTACTGTATAAACGTTAAAGTTTACAAACATCCAGACGAATCCTTAAAGAATTTCTTCATATACTCTCATTAACTATGATAAAATACAGACAAAGACTTACATTTCATGACTTCACACAAAAAATGTGTTAAAAGGGTCCAAGGCACCCAAGGAGTGGGGGACCAATTTTGAGTGGCCTGCCCCCCCCCAGCTGTATATATGTTAAAATATGCCTTGCATACAGGCGTATTTTCTTAAAACCGACCATCACCTTACCCTTACCCTAACGAGGGACATGGGTCATGTAATCCGACTGAAATTTCAACCCATTTTTGAGGGGGGCGTTTTGAATGAAAAAACAATCAGTTTTATTTTTTCAAACGGTCTGGCCTTCGTGTGCTATTAACTTCCTGACGAAGGGCCTGTTGGCTTTATTTTTGCATAGTCTGTCAATTACATATCATGGTCTGATATGGTGACAAAGGCCTTTAATTGTGACCTTTGTGTGATTTTGAACTGTACGTCACCGTGCGCAAATCCTTTGTCTCAAGTCTCAACCAGTGAACTGATCTCAACCCCCTCAACTTCATGCACGTTTCATCTCAGCTATCCTTATTGGACGATTACTTCATTATAAGTTGAACAACCCGTGACCGTTACCATGGCCATTTCTGTTTAGTTTCCAGACCATCATATCTTGATAGACTATGATTTTTGTCTCTACTATTTTCAAATAATAGACAAAAGAAACATTTTAAATTATTCAAAGAAGCGGAATAGCCTTGATCGTTTTTTTTTTTGCCATGTCATATCGAAGGGAGTTACCCAGTTATTCCAATTGCGGGATGAATATGGGGCTTTCCCAGTGGGCTTTCCCAATTGCTTTTCGATCCCACACAGTCTAATTTATGCAAACTCGCCAAAAATATTAACGTCGCAGTGACTCAGTGAGAGCGGTGAGAGTGAAACCACCGAAGAACGAGCGACATCGCCATCGCTTGATCGTGCTACTTTTTAGGTAATGTGTGTCGAGATGTATATCGTAATGTAGGTAAAAAGAACACATTTTACACTAAAATTTAAAGGAAGATAAACACAGGTAAGAAATATTAAGGATTCGACGTTTATGTAGACAATTTAGACAAGTATCGAATGTTGAAATGTTTGGGGAAATACCTCAAGAATACCGAGAATTTGTCTGTTTTTAATACTGGCCACATGACATTGATAATTTGTGTGGTGTATTTGGCAGCATACATTGTGATTGAAAATAATGGACAAATTCCATAAAATTGCTGGGTAGGCTGAACTTAACATGTCACTGATCGATGTCGGTTAAAAGAGGAAATATATATTTTGTGGTATATCAGTAATATCACTTGTTTATTTTCAACAGAATTGTTAAATTGGAAAAATCGTATGTATCGATACGTGTACTTGAATATGTATAACATTATTAAAAAACATTACAAAGTATTAAAAAGATTTATAAAGATCTTAGTAAAATTTTCTCACAAGTAAAATCTATGGATAACCACTGTGACGTATGCACGACATTCAGCACAAGTCGCCCAGGCTCTGTGTGGGTATTTATTTATTTTTAATTTTATTATATTTTGCATTAAATATGACTTTAAATTATGAAGTATAACTTACTTAGTTTCCTTTATGTAGTGGTTTTAGTTTCATATAAATATGATATAAAAACATCATGAGAATGCGATATAATCAGTGGTGTCAAGTAACGAAGTAAATGTACTTTGTTAATGTACTTGAGCACAATTTTTGAGAAGTCAGCATGTAACAAAGTAAACTTTGTCTGCAGTACTTTTACTTGGAACGAAGTTATTTTAAGAAGTAACGTTTTACTTCGTTATTTTCATTTTGTGGCGAAGTATTTCGTTACTTTCTAACTTTTGTTTAATTTTAAGTGATAATATTTCTGATTTATTTTAATTAATTTTTGGATTGGTAATACGACCTCTACATGCGTCTGGGATCTCTCATTAGTAGCTTACTTATAAGCATTATTTATTTAATGGATTTCTTATATCTTC